>SWEM01000275.1:0-39765 GCA_019593585.1 Nitzschia palea | reverse complement strand
TCCTCCTCCTCCACCGCCACCACCACCACCACCACCACCACCACCTGCACCTCCATCTGTGTTTACAACTTTCTTTTTGGAGACATTTGAAAATGGACTGGGTGCCTTTCTTACAAACAATGCAAAATTGACCACCAAAATTTTCTATAGTGCACTCGGATCGAAAAAGAGCATTGAAATGAAGTCATATGGTACAAGTATATTTACAGGCGCAGCCTATGATGTTACCAATTATTCGCAAATCCAGATCAAACTGTGGTGTTATGCAACAAAAGGAGTAACCGGAGACGCCATTTCGGTGGACGTTTCAACAGACAATGGCGCTTCTTGGGGCACCGCTGGTTCATTCACACGAGCCGCTAATTTTCCGGCTGACAAGGCTTGGTTCAACCCGGGTCTAATATGGAACAAACCAGCAGGTGTTACGTCACTTCGTTTGCGAGTTAGTACGGTGACTTCTAACACCAGTAAGAGCAAGGGCAAGGTATATCTGGAGAATGTCAGCATGGATGGTAAATAGGTGGTCAAGAGGAGTTCATGTGCAGGTGTTACGGTTGCTTGCCGGAAACTGTAAATGGGACCACCACGCAGAGCATTATAAGCTTGTTACTGCAGGTCAGGGAGACTGTTGTCACTACTATAATCAGTGCTCTTTGACTACTCAGCATGTTTTAACCTTTTGTGTAGATGACTGTATCCATCATGCTCAGTCAAGGGACGATTCATTCACAGCCTGATGAGCTACCGGTAGTCGGTGGACATAAACGTTTTTCATTTGTTTTTCATGTTAATCTTTCGTGACTGCCAAACTTTGCGTTTCTTGTTTCCTCTGCTGATTTTCCATTTGACCATTTTTTGGTATCTTGCATGAGGTTTCTCCCATGGCTTCTGCAGACTGCATACGAGGATACTCCTGTAAGTTAGGATCGGTTGTGTGCAATTGAATCTAAGATTCCGTCCAGCACGGACAACTTCGTAGAAATCCGGAATTCGGGTATCGCTCGGGAAAGCGTACTATGCGTCGGATATGTATGTAGGTAGATCAGTCGTGTACCTTGATCTCTAAGTATCTCGTATCATAGCAGTGACGTTGCAGCAAGAGCGCTTCTGGGGCACGTTTCGGCTCCCATTCTTTCCGTTTCAAAGAAGAATTTTGTTGTCAAGTTCTGAAGGGAGTTGCTTCCGAGCATGTGGGTACCAACGAAGACGTTTTGCTTTCTTTTCTTGGGTATACCAACATTATCATTATCGTTTCTACCAAACCCCACCACCCTTCACAAGGTGGCTCCGTCTCGATGTGAAGCCTTATTCTTGTTGGAAGGCAACAACGACGACGATGTTCTATTTGGAAACAGTGGGGGATTGATCAAAACCGAAGATGCTACTGTTGATGATACCTCTTGGATGGAGTCACTCAAGAAGCGACAACGGGCTCTGAAACAGGGTATTGGAAAGCGATATGTTACACGGACACAATTGGGTTTTCTAAATATCCACTACGAGCCCACCGACCCTAATGATACCAACAATATAGTTGGAAGACTCGAAGAAGGCCAAATTGTTACATCAACGGGTCCTACTCGGGGATTCTGGGTACCACATGATGGAGGAGGATGGAGTATCTCCAAGTATGGTGGATTCACATGGCTAGAGCCCATTGATGAATAGATGGACACTTCCATTCCGATTTTCCTTCGGAGAATTCTCTCCTATTGTCGCTTTGGTGGTTGGTAATCCTTGGTACTACGACCCATCGCCTCTTCCAATTCTGTAACGAAATCAGTCCTCCTCCCCTCCTATGCAGTGGAGACCTCAATCTCCCCGTGGCCATCCTGTCGCTTTTTGAACCTATTGCCCTTTGTGGAAGACAACGATTCTAAGATGAAACCTTGGTCGCCACGAACAAGTGCACATTATGATGCTGTGTCGCGGCACAACTTACTGTTAGTTTTAGTCAAAAATTACCCAAGTAGATGAATTCTGCAATCCATCTTGTTTTCTACTGGTTGTGGTTGATGTAGGTATTCGGATCTATGAGTTATATACTGAAAAAACATGGCCTGCCGGAATATTGTCCGGCACAGGTGATTTGGTACTAAAATTTTAGGAGATGGTGGCATTCCCATTCTCGCGTTGCATCTGAAGTTGCTTGGTTCGTTCCTTTTGTCTCTCGACTTGCTCCAAAAAGTACGATAGCTTGGGTGGATTCGCCTTGGTGGACAAGGCAGGCTCTTCGGGAGTTGAAGTCAATGGCGGGGCATCGATGGGGATGGTAGCTGTAGAGAAACGACGAGAGGCTCTACCTTCTGGCACGGTAGGAGTTCTGCTTTGGGGAGAAACATGCAACAACCCTCCTCGGGTACTTTGTCTATGCATATCGGCAATAATTTGGTCCCAGTTTTGACTGTGAGAGTTGCTGGAATCTTGAGAATCCTCAAAATTATTGGTAGACTCGGAGTGGTGGTACGAATTCCCCATGGGAGACGATGACGCCACTGGATGTGCCGAGTATCGTCGGGCGCCCCGTGTGGCAGGTCGGTCATGGGCCAAGGAAGAAACATTGAAACTTTGATCCATTTCATTGCCAGAAACAAAGGATGCATCTTCCAAATCGTTCCCGCCTTTGGATCCACCACCACGATTGCGTTTCATTTTAAACATGCCGGTAATGGACATTCGTCTACGGCGTTGGCGGGGTGATTTGTTGGATTGTTTCTCAGCTATCGATGTGTCGACTGACTGTGAGTGGTCGTCGGCAACATGTTGTTGGATTTCGCCGAGCATTGTAAGACTGGCACGACGACTATGGCCTGGAACAATTGTTTGTGGAGGTCCATCGGGCTCCTTCATTGATCCAAATAGACTGGACCGACGAGGTCTAAGATTGGCAATCATCACCTCATTTTCATCGCCTTTTGTTGATCCTTTCATTCCTCCAAGAAGGCTTGACCGGCGAGGTTTTCGCTGCGCACCATGGATGACCCCTTCTGTATTTTCCGATGGCTCTTTCATTCCACCAAAGAGGCTCGACCGACGAGGTCGCCGGTGTCCGGTAATTGAGCCTGAGTCCAATGATCCGTCAACAGATCCCTTCATACCACCAAAGAGGCTAGAGCGACGACCTTTTCGGTGGCCAGCCATTGAGCCAGCGTCGGATGATCCATCGACAGATCCCTTCATATTTCCAAAGAGGCTTGCCCGACGACCTTTTCGCTGTCCAGCCATTGACAGTGAGCCAGCGTCAGATGATTCATCCACAGATTCCTTCGCACCCCCAAAGAGGCTGGATCGTCGTGTCTTGCGTTGATGTCCTGATCCGTCGCCACCTTCTGCGGCATTCTTCGTTCCTCCAAAAAGGCTAGGACGACGAGATTTGCGATGGTCGACTTGTTCATACCCTAAATGATCGTGTCCAGTGTTTGATTGGTCATCTGCGACTGCCATGTGCTCCTTCATATCGTCAAGAATGGATAAACTTGATCGTCGAGGGTTATTGTACAGGGGATGGCCTGGCTTGAGACCCGCCACCACTGGACGACCAGTTCGGCGGGGACTCAGGGGGGGTTTATTCCCACGGGGGTCGGGTACATTTGCTCCATCGCCGTTTTTGTTCTTTCGTCGGAGCTTGATCTTTAAAAGTCCTTTTCGGATCCGTCCTTTAGGTTTGGTATGGGAATGTTCGGAAACAGCAGAATCATTGTCAAAGGATGACAAGTCAATATCATCATCCTCATCATTTTGACCATCACCACCCTGCTTGTCATCATCCTTCTTTTCGTCAAGCATATTTTGTGGATCATCATCATCCTCATACGGTGTATGACTTTCGCTTTCTTCCACATATCGACTTTCACTATCGTCTCCATGACGTCGGTCGCTTTCATCCACCGCATTCAGTCGCTCCGATGTGGTCAATTGATTATTTGTATCCTTGGAGGATGGTCGTTTCTTACGACGTGGCAAGTGCATCCGTCGACGTTTGGTTTGACGTTTCTTGGCCAAGACTTCATGATTGGGAGATCGTCCCTCCAATGTTTCGAGGAATTTTTGAAACATTAAATAATCATGAGCCATGTTCCCCAAGGTCACTGAGGGATCGGGATTCAAATCGGGAAATTCATCACTGGGTAACCACCGTTCAAAATCAATTTCCAAGTGTTTCCACAATTCATTGCGTCCCAAGCGAAAATTATTCATGAAAAATTCTTCCGATAACATCATGGAATTTTTCATGGATTTCCACACTCGATTAAAAGAAGGGGGTGGATCCACCCATAATACCATGCCCACTCGAACCGGAAAGACTCGACCTTGTAACAGGGCCATGAACTTGGACCAATAATCTTTGTTGTAATTGGAAGATTCAAATTCCTGTAAATGAACCAAAACACAGTAGGTGACAGGAGTTGAGGAAAAATTTTGTTTGGACCAGACAATGGCATCATGCCGTGTCCAATTATCCAATATATATACCAGAGAATCAATCACGCTGGATTTGGAATCATGTCGTGGAGAAAACCTCGATGGCCGAAAATAAACGACTCGACTCCGTGGTTTCTGTCGCAAGGCCAAATTGGGAATGGGGACCACCAATCGCTTTTCTTCTATATCTCGTTGTCGATCGGTAGAGGTTAAATGAAAGTAGTGTGGTTTGCATTTCTTTAATAAATCATAGGCCATGGCATCATGATAGTTGCAAAATTGAACTATCCGTAATACTTGTTCATCGGTAGCCTGCCGGTACTTTTTCTTCACATCCGACAGTGTCCGTAAGCCAACATAGGTAGTCAACTGCAAACTTTGACCTTGTACGAGTTGTTGTCGGACATTCATTTCCGTGGGGACTACGGCAGGACCAAAGCGCATCGGCCCATCACCCAAATGTTGTCGCATATTATCTTGAAGTTCCCTATCCAGGGGAAATGATACAGATGCATGTTGTTTGGTATTCTTTCGGTGAGACGGAACCATGATTCCTTTGGAAGAAGAAGCTCCATGACTAGAGGGAGAAGAATGGTGTCCTCCGGAGGACGTCATTGGGGTGTTGTACCAAAAATTGAATGGGAGGGGTGCGTTTCGAAATTTCAAGTCGCTGCAGACCAATACAGGATTAAAAAAGCGTTGGCCGAGCACTTTCCTCTGGTGGTGCATATGAATGACCGCTGCCAATATAGCCCTTCACAAAAGTGCAGTGAAACGTGAGTCTTTCAACGGGGTTCTCGTTGAATAGCCCTTTGACCGTTCTTAACCAGCATAGTGTCGTTTCGTATGTCTTCAGAACAACCGGGACCCACTAATCGGGTAAGAGGTAACGAAAGCAAATTTATGTGATGCTCAGAAGGAATTCGACGATGTCGAAGCTATGATAAATACCTAACACTACCGGACTGTCGGGGCATTTTTCCTGGGACTGTTAATCCTGACCATCCAGACCCATTCCTTCTACTGGAAGACTCCAGATGAGAAGCGACAATGCTACTTAGATTTACCTACCTACTAGTAGTACTTTTTGTAATTGTAATACGTGCAGCCACCAGCAGCTAGAGTTGTACCTCCTACTTCCGGCAGTCGTAGTACTCGTAATTGACTACTTGGATTCTTAATTTTCTTCAACATCACAGTCGAATGCTTGCCTGCTCTGAAACATATTTTACCGGGTTCTACCGATCAAGAACGGCACAACCTGTTCTCATTTTCTCCAAAAGATATCCTTTTTTCTTCTTCGTGTGGGACGCAGCGATAATTGTCATCTTTTCAAGTGTCGACACACCAGTATCTTGATATTCCAATTATGACGCATCTGTGGATACATTCTCCTGTCCTAGTGTCGTTACTGCTGCTGATCGTTTCTTGGACAATCATTGGGAGCGGTGCGGCGTATGCGTTCATCGTCGAGACCACCAACAACAAGCAGCAACCATGGAATTTACGTTTGAGAAATCGATCGACAGAAGCACCTTTGAGTGCCATTCGGGATGTTGACAACAAAAATGATAGAGGATTACGATCCACGACCACTAATGAAATGCCAGTATTGTCAAGAACGGAGCATGGAACGAACAGAGAATCGTTGCTACGATCAGAACATCACAATAACGATGATCCTCCTACTTCTCCTGGTTCTCGATGCAAAATTGTTCTGATTGCAGGATTTGAGTCTTTTAATCGTGAACTCTATGAGCGTGCAGCAGGAGATAATATTGACTTGCGAGTCTTTGCGGACTCCGATATTATTCAGGCACGAGTTGGAACCAATCCGCAACTGGTCCAAGCACTCCAGGATGCAGATGCCGTATGTGTCAGTCTATTGTTTGATTATGATCAAGTACAAGCAGTGTTGCCCTTGTTGGAACAAGTGCATGGGCCACGCCTCATATTCGAATCGGCCACAGAACTCATGTCAATGAATCGAGTCAACTCTTTTTCCATGAACGCTGCGGCATCATCGTCAGCTGGTCCTCCACCCATGGTCAAGAATATATTGAAATTGTTTGGATCACAACGTGAGGAAGACAAGTTAAATGGCTATCTCAAATTGCTCAAGGTGGGTCCTAGTCTTCTGCAATATGTTCCCGGGAAAAAGGCCCAAGATGTCCGGGCCTGGTTAGAGGCCTATCGATATTGGAATCAAGGCGGACAATCCAATGTTCGAGCCATGTTACAACTACTTTCCAATCTTGTTGAAAAACGGGAAGTAGCAACAATAGCCCTACCACCTCTACAAGTCACACCCGATATCGGATTGATTCATCCTCTCTTGATGAAACTTGGATTAGAAACAACAACCACCGAACGAAGGACACCTCGACTACACTACTCCTTTGAGGAACTTTGTTACATGGAATCTCCCACGAAATATCTCGAGTGGCGATTGTCATCCGCCTGTCAAGAGCTTGCTCGAAAGCAAGGATTTACCTTGGCTTCATCGTCAAGTCCTCGAGTGGCGATCTTGTTGTTTCGCAAGCATGTCATAACAGAACAACGATATATATTAGATCTCATTACGATTATGGAATCCCAAGGTTTGATTCCCGTTCCCATTTTTATCAATGGTGTGGAAGCTCATACCATTGTTCGAGATTGGTTAACGTCGACACAAGAACAAAAGCTCAAGGCCAAAACGGCCGATACTGTTGTTATTGATGCCATTGTCAATACGATTGGATTTCCTCTCGTGGGTGGTCCCGCTGGATCCATGGAGGCGGGACGAAATGTTGCCGTGGCCCAAGAATTGTTACGTTCCATCAATGTTCCATATATTGTCGCTGCACCACTATTACTCCAATCGATTAAACAATGGAAACAAAATGGTGTCTTGGGTTTGCAAAGTGTGGTCTTGTATAGTTTACCAGAATTGGATGGTGCCATTGATACAGTTGTTTTGGGAGGATTGGTCACCAGTGGCCAAAGAGAAGATCACATTGCCTTGATTCCGGAACGTGTTCGCAAGTTGTGTGATCGACTCCAGGGTTGGATTCAATTGCGTCAAACGCCTCCTCAAGATCGAAAGATTGCCATTTCCATTTATGGCTTTCCACCCAATGTCGGCGCGGTTGGTACGGCCGCCTTGCTGGATGTACCCCATTCCCTAGAATTACTCCTGCAACGCCTAGTCCAGGAAGGATACGATTTGGGAGATTGGGGCAAAAGTGATGGCAAGAACGACGACCACTGCTCTGGAGAATCCTTGGTAGCAGCCTTGGCAATTCTTTCGGAAAATCCAGTGATTTCGATTGGTGTCGACCGTATGCAAGAAGCCTTGGAAAATAAAATGAAACGTGCTCAACAAGGAGATCCAACGGTAGCAGCAACACTGGCCAAACCCAATGGTGGAGGACTAGGAGGTGCCAAAGTCTGCGGGCGCAACGTTTCCTGGGATGAATTGGAAAAGATGTTGGGCAAGTACATGACCAAGAAAGTTCGCCGAGCTTGGACAGAACGAGAACGGGGTCCTGGAGTCTCATCGCAAGGGGAAATGGTAGTGGCAGGATTGCAATTGGGAAACCTGTTCCTGTTTGTTCAGCCATTGTTGGGACTTGAGGGGGATCCCATGCGCCTTTTGTTTGAACGTGACTTGACCCCTCATCCGCAGTACTGTGCTACCTACCACTGGTTGCGCCGACGTGAAGAGCAAGGAGGATTCGGTGCTCAATGCTTGATTCATTTTGGTATGCATGGAACAGTTGAGTGGCTTCCGGGGCAACCATTGGGAAATGATAGACCCTCGTGGAGTGACGAGCTCCTGGGCAATCTCCCGAATCTCTATGTTTACGCCGCTAACAATCCAAGTGAAAGCATATTGGCCAAACGGCGAGGATATGGGACTCTAGTATCCTATAATGTTCCACCATATGGTCGAAGCGGATTATATCTCGAGCTTGCCAACTTGAAAGAGTTGGTAGAAGAGTTTCGATCGGATGGAATGAGAGATGACGATGCACCTTTGGATGTTGACGTCTTCCAAATGATATACAATTTGGCAGAGCGCAATGGTATGACAAAAGATGTTCCATTGAATGCCGGTGTTGAAGAAACGTCAAAAGAATTTTCTATCGATTCAATCACCAAGGATGCAGCTACAAAATGGATTCAACAACTTTCTGATTATCTGAATGTCCTTCAGGATCGACTCTTCTCGAGTGGGCTTCATGTATTCGGAAGCTCGCCAACGGAGAATGAAATCATATCCTATCTGCAAGCATACTTTGGTGATCGCTTATCCCCCGAAGAATTTCAACAAGTCGTCAAGAAGTCATTCCAGACCAAAGAACCACAAACTCGAGACTTTTGGAATGAACTCATGTCCTTCACAATGGCGTTGCTTGAAACGAAGGAAGAGGCGAAAATCGAGATGACAGGTAAAGAGATTTTGATGGAAGAAGCAATAAGCATTGTGAATCTTCTATCCCAAACGACCGAAGAAATAGAGAGCATTGTCCAAGGATTATCTGGAGGTTATATTCCACCTGCCCCCGGCGGCGATCTTTTACGAGACGGTACTTCCGTGCTTCCAACAGGTCGGAACATTCATGCTTTGGATCCATATCGAATGCCCTCAGCAAGTGCATGGCTTCGAGGTCAAAAGGCTGCCGAAGAAATATTGCGCCAGCACCAACAAGCAAACGGAGGACGCTATCCACAGACAGTGGCCGTGACATTGTGGGGTCTGGATGCGATCAAGACAAGAGGTGAATCCGTTGCTATCGTGTTAGCCCTGGTTGGGGCTAGACCAGTCAAAGAAGGGACAGGGCGAGTTGTTCGATATGACCTGATTCCGCTTGAAGAACTCCAGCGACCACGAGTAGATGTTCTTGCTTCGTTGAGCGGAATTTTTCGGGATTCATTTGCCAATATTGTGGACCTCCTTGACGACATGTTCGAGCGTGCTGCCGAGGCGGACGAACCAGTAGAGATGAACTTTATCAAGAAGCACGCCAACGAACTAATTGAAAGTGGTGTGAAGGATCGTCCCGCAGCTCGCTTGTTCAGCAATCCGTACGTTCCTTTTCATCTGAAATCCTGTCTATCTTGTAACCTTGCTCTTATCCTTTTTTATTTGCCTGCTCTTGCAGTCCTGGTGATTATGGAAGCATGGTCAATGAAGTGGTTGGAACGGGTGAATGGGATGATTCGGCTAGTTTAGGTGAAACATGGAAAAGCCGCAATGTCTATTCCTATGGTCGAAATGAGGGAAGTAGTGATGGACAATTGTCGACCCCCACGGCTCGACCAGAAGTTCTAGACAAGCTATTGGCGACTACCGAACGAGTCGTACAAGAAATCGACAGTGTGGAGTATGGCCTATCCGATATTCAAGAGTACTATGCCAATACGGGTGCGCTGAAAAAGGCTGCAGAGAACCGCAAAGCCGTGGATCCGAGTACAGGTCAACGGCAGAAAGTGACCATTTCAGTCATTGAAGCCTTTGGTAATTCCGACCAAGTCCCTGTCAAGGATGTGGAAGAAGTTCTTAGGCTCGAGTACCGCAGTAAGCTTTTGAATCCCAAATGGCGTGATGCCATGATAAAGCAAGGATCAGGGGGTGCCTATGAAATTAGTCAACGAATGACAGCCATGGTTGGATGGGCAGCAACAGCAGAGGTCGACAACTTTGTTTTTGATCAAGCCGCCGAACGATATGCTTTGGATGAAGAGATTGCGGCTCAACTGCAAAAATCCAATCCAGAAGCTTTCAAGAATGTGGTTCGTCGTCTGTTGGAAGCGGCAGGTCGAGGAATGTGGTCCACGGACGAAAAAACCCTGTCAAAGCTCCGATCACAATACATGGATGCCGACGACATGATTGAACAAGGAACGAAAAGATAGACAATTGAAATGCCGATTCATCGGTACACTTTTCTCACATACAACAAGAACAACAACAAAAACGAATGCATAAGATCCTAGAATATACATGTATAGATATACCATCATGATCAGAGAGCCATAGTTGCCTCTATTGCACTTGTTTGCGCCCTCAAAAATTCTCCAAGCTCAACTTGGACAAATCTCCAGTGCCATCCTCTCCGGCCCTGACTGGTCGTATCTGAAATTCCATCATGGAACGACTAAAACCGCTTAGTTTCGTGGTTCCTACGGAGCCATTGTGACCCATCTAGAGGTTGTGGAACGGTTTTATTCGCTTTCTGAAAACTTTTATTGTGGTCTTGTCCTCGATCGATCCATTGGCATTAATGATTTGAAACCATGGTTCCCCATGTCTTGCCTCTCTTGCACACTTGTTTTTATTTCTTGTTGCCACTGACTTTTTGTCGTTTTCGTGCCTTGGCATCTTCGACCAATTGGGGTAATTTTCCAAGTTTGGCCAATTCCTTGAGCATGGTAACACAAAGTGGGACGTAATTATGACGCCGTCGTTGATTTTCCAATTTCCATTGTTCCCGTTTGGCTTGTTCCACCTCCAAATCATAGCCTTCCAACCGTAGTCGTTTATCTTGAATGACGGCCATTAAATTAAACTTAATGGCATCCCCCTGCATCCGTTGTTGAATGGCCGTGCGGGCCACGGCCAACCAACTGCTAGGATCCTGTTCTCCATTATAGTCTCCCACTAGAATAGGACCGGTTTGTAATCCATCCAATTCATAGACTTGATTGTTTTGGGGGATATATGCCACAAAATGAAAGACATCTTCACTACCGCGCGATGAGCTGACATATTTGCCATCATTCAAAAAGGCATCGGTTCGAGAAAAGGCATTGTGGGCCTTTTTGATGGGTTCACTACTCGAAATGGCTTCTCCCTTGAGGGAGGGTGGAAACGAGGCGGTAAAGTCTCGAAATTCCGACAAGGTAGGACCCAAGTCGATCGTTTTCGAATTGAGTACGACACTCAAAATGGCTTGAGTGGCACACGCATTGGTGGCCACTTGATGGGCAAAAAAGAATCCTTCTGGTACCGAATCTTCGGGCAAGGCATTGGGATTACGAGCAATCGAACCTTTCCATTGAAATAAGAAAATAAGACCATAAATCTCTCCACTCGCTTGAACATGTTGTAAAGTGTCATCATCGATGGACCACAATTCTTCTAGCTGGACTTGAGTACAGCCCAAATCTTCCAACAATTCCGTAAAGACTCCAGGGTCACTTTCAATGGTACACCAATCATCTCCCGAAGACATGTTGTTTGATAAAATATATGTATATATATGAAAGAAGAAAATGTATACTACGGTACAACAAAAGTGTGAGAGGGTACCTGGTAGTGCAATAATGGCAGTGATAGGTGTAGATTGGTTCGTGGTCCAAGGCATGTTTTTGAAAGGGCACTTGGCCGGCAGAGTTCTGCAACTTGGAACCTGGTACAAGGTACTACATGGCACATGTGAAAGGCGGTGGCTCATTTCCAACGGTCATCCATGCGAACGTTACAACTGTAAAATCATGATGGGACCTCGCTCTGGACCTCGCATCATTTTCAAATACCATCGTCTTGCAACGACGGAAAAACCCACCTATAACCATGGGGATAATCATATAGAGCAGACCATTTTTTCTACCAGTGTATTCGATTACAAAGAAGAAGAGAAAGAATGAGTACCAACAACTCGAATCGACGCAAATCGGCCATGGATGCTACTCGTTTACGGATTACCCAAATGGAACAAGAACGGGAAGAACGACGTAAATCCATGGTTCAACGCAAGGAAGCACGAAAACAGGAACAACTCAAAAATATTGCGGCTGGTAATCCTGGTGATGTCGACTTTATAGGAATGGTAGAGGCATGGCGGAAAGAACAAGCCAAGGAGTATCGTCCTCACAAACCAACTGCTAGTACGATTGTCAGCAATATATGCATTGCCGTACGCAAGCGACCCATGAGTCACAAGGAACGAGACAAGTTGGATCATGATTCGGTCAGTTGTTTTCCACCACAAGTCACTATTCATTCCGCCAAGTTCAAAGTGGATGGGATTACCAAATACTTGACCCATAATTCGTTTCAATTTGATCATGCCTTTGGAGACGATGCCACTACCGAAGATATCTATGTTCAAACCACACTTCCCTTGGTGGATCATGTCGTTTCTACCCATGGACGAGCCACCGTCTTTTGTTATGGACAAACGGGATCTGGAAAGACATTTACCATGCAAGGTATCCAACAAATTCTGGCCTATGATTTATATGCCCAAATCAAAGGCTATGAGACCACGGTCGCGTTTTTTGAACTATACGGTGGATTTATTCAAGACTTGTTGAATGAGCGACAACGATGCAAATTGCTAGAGGATGGACAAGGTGAAGTCAACATTACGGGCCTGATTGAAGTACCGGCACAGAGTCCCGAAGAGTTTTTGCAAGTAGTCAATCAAGGCAACAGGTAAGAAATGGGATGATGGCATGCTGTTTGTTTGTTGACGGAAGATGTCACTCACACTTATTTACTTATTTTGCGCTCCACTTGTCTTCTGTCAGGCTTCGTACGACTCATACTACCGAAGCCAATGACACTTCCTCACGATCACATGCCATTTGCCAAATATTCTTGAGGCAAAATGGCAAACTCAAGGGCAAACTAAGTTTGGTAGACTTGGCGGGTAGTGAACGAGGAAGTGATACCAAATCGCATAATTCGCAACGACGAACCGAGTCGGCCGACATTAACACATCCCTACTGAGTCTCAAAGAGTGTATTCGTGCCTTGGGACAAAAATCCGCCCACGTGCCCTATCGGGGTTCCAAGCTGACTTTGATTTTGAAGGATTGCTTTTCACCCAATTCCAAAACTACCATGATTGCCACTGTATCCCCCGGAGCGTCGTCGACCGATCATTCCCTCAACACCCTACGGTATGCCGATCGCATCAAGGAACAACGAACCACCACCACCACCACCACCACCACCACGCATAGGAAATCACAAGAGGGGGGCACCAAATCGTCTCGATCGCATGGCCCAGGACGAGAACGATTGCAACTCATTGCGAATGCCAACGCCCGTGCTCAGGAGCGTCGTGAAGAATCAATCCATGGTATGTTGTTACAAGAACAAACGACATCAAGCCCGACTGGCCTGGTGGAGCCGTTGAAAAATGCATCACATTATATAATGGATGGCGATTCCGATGATGATGATGATGATTTGCTGATTGCAGAAACTACCAATAGTCATGGTGAACGAGGAGAGGAGGAAGAGGACGATGAAGATGACGATGATTATGTTCCTTCGGAAGAGGAAGAGGACGATGACTTTAGTGCTTCACAGTATTCTGCAGAGAATATTCAACCAGCTGTTGACGAGCAAGATGAAATGCGCCGTATCGTTCAAGGCCTCTTTGAACTCGAAGAAGCTTTATTGAACCAGCACATGAGCAACATTCAAGAGCACGCGGAGATGCTCACCGAAGAAGGCAAGCTATTGCAAAAAGTTCAAGGCAGCGTATCAGAGGAAGAATTGGATGAATACGCGATTCAATTGGCGGAATATTTGGATCGTAAAGAGATTTTGATTTCAAAGCTACAATACAAGCTGGAAGATTTTCAAAAGCAACTTCTTAAGGAACAACAAATGGCACAGCGAGTGCACACCTTGTCTCAATACTAACTGAAAGAACTCATGAGCATCAAACTCGTTGTATCTGTAATTTGGTAGCAAACTCCTGTTTGGTCAACGTCGTTTAGTAAACTCTAGCTTCATCATAGTCTCTTGGTAACTGGTTCGTACCATAGCAACACTTGCCATGTTCGATCCAATTTAAGTTGAAAAGGAATCATAAATGACAATCATTCCTTTGCACAAAAGTAAGCATCCGAGCATGGAGAGTACCAACGTGGAAATCATGGAAACCGAGGCATCCAAATAGAGATCTACCATACCCCATGCCATGAAACATCCCATGACGACTCCAGCCAAGAAACATACCGATGCCACAAAGGTCATTCGTCGGGTTTGCGAGGTAATAATGGGTTGTTCCATTTCCAACAAGTGGGTTTGAAGGAATCGAATTCCCGATACGCGCCAGGATCGTTCAATCGCCAAACATACCACTGGAAACAACATGAGCCAGGAATTGGCTACACCAAACAGTATCCAATAGAGAATTTGACTGGCAATGGTTTCCTCCAAGGTGGGCATGGAATTCCAATACAGAGCCATAATGGCCGTACTACCCAAACTTACACATTGTAACAAGAAACCCAAGGTCCATCCTACCATTTGAAAGTATCGATAGACATGTTGAATCATCTGGTCATCCAATCGAACATCATCACCACGAGTCCCATTCTTGATGACAACAAGGTGTAATTCATTGTGGATGACAGTTGTCGTTGTGGTTTGTTCCAAATCAAAAGATGTGAGCAAGGGCTCTTCCAAATCTGGTTCGGAAAGAGGAATGGCAGTCTCGACACGACTATTACTATTCATTTTCTTTTTTCCGAGTACAATAAAGTAAAAGTAGTACACTCAAGGTGGTTTGCTTTTGTCGCCAAAAGGCTCGTAGTGTCGAGAGAGAAAGTCAAGAAAGGAAATGGTCGATCCTTCGTGGACCCCATTCACAGTCTAGAAGTTTCTTCTGTGTGTGCCTTCGACGAGTTGTCACCAATAAAATGACCATTCTCCTTGAAACGCATCGCTACAGTTACGGACGTTAAACTGTTTAGGAGGGAAACGTTATAGATTGTCGCTAACTGCCGGAAGTAGGAGTAGTACTACGGTAGGTGTACACGGTCCACGTCGTTCGTAGGCCCGAAGCTCAACGGACATTGTCCCACGACTGTACTATTCAACGGTTGGTATGGCACAGGGTCCAACGATGGCACGAACGTATCTTGGATGGATACCCGCTTCCAGTGGTATCTACTTGTAGAACTTGCACGGTCGTTTTCATATCAAACACCATCAAATCAAACACGACTACAAAAAATAGACCGACTGATGACTGTGAAAGTGAGGTCCAACCTACACGTAGTTGTAGTCGACATTCGATGGAAGGCGGTTCACAGTCAATTTAAAGAAACTAGAAATTGTTTGTCCAACTGGTAGTAACGTAAAGATCTACTGGTATCCACAAATACGCTTACTAGGTTAGCCGTAAGGAGCATTAGTTGAATGGATTTCCTGGAACGTGCTCAACGTGAACACTGGCTTCAACATCCACAGTAAATGATTTGGTTTGTTTTTGCTTTTTTGCCAGTCTTCGTTGTTCTTTTGCTACTTCCAGCGGTCGTCCTCCAAGGAATGGGATTTTACCGCAGCCGAGTATACCGGAAAATAGAATAGTTCCTCCGATTGGATAATATACCAACAACGCCAAGGCCATTTCCACAAGATATCCGATCAGAAATTCAAATTCCGAAGCGTCATGTACTTCAAGTTGTAAGGAATCATCATCCAAAAAGTGAACACCTGGAGCGCTAGTAGCAGTTTGTTCCGAGTCGTTGCGAGAATTGGCAATGGCCACCCGCAACAACACAATCAAAATGGTCATGGATATAATGACCAACGTCAGGGCTCGTAACAAATGTTTGCCGAGGGAAGGACAACATGCTTGACGTTCGCACAATCCTCCCGGCCGACAGCAAGCACACGCCGCAATGTGCCATTGCAGCAAGTTATAAAGCGTATGTATTCCACCTCCGAGTGTCCATAGAAGAAGCATCCCCGTTGACAGCACCGTCTTGGGTTTATCGTCCACTATCACGGTCACCAATGTTTTATTGTATTGTGGATTCAACACATAGAACAAATAAAACAGATTGGTAATGGCCAAACCCACTACAATTGTGCCAACCAGCGCAACGAAACGCGTACAACATTTAATGGGGTGCTTGGGATGATGAAAGAAGACTCCCAACACGGGATGGTTATTGAACATATACTGCCACCAATCTTGACACCACGTGTTTCCAGGCAGATGAAACGCTTGCATCGCCAGGCACTGCACCAAGGTGGCTTCTTCGGGGTCTGTAACCTCGGAGTGTACCGAAGCCAGTGTTCTACCTTTGGTCTGATTGTATTCTTCCAGACGTTTCTTGGCCGAGAGTTGAGGACCATGGGAAGCAGTAGGAGAGGATTGGGAACCGTGCGAGCTTTCATGGCTAGCGGTAGTCACTGGAGTAATGCTACTCGTAGTACTTGTTCGATTGCTTCCCACAACAACATCATGAGGCTGAGAAACTCGACGAGAGCTTGAGGAGTGGAACCAGGAGGAAGACATGACCAGTGGCAAGGAGCGTGGGATTCTTGACTATAGGTAATGGTTTATATTATACTCAGAATCAGAATCACCTTGAAACGCTGCGTGACAAGTTGGTTTTTATTTGGTGCAACGAGTTGACTGTGAAGAAGTGAACCGAACGGAGTCGGATGTGAACCCGGAATGCAACACGCCATTTTTTGAGTGGAAGGAATTAAACAAGATTCCGAGTCCGCCTGCCAATCATCTATTGCAAAACCTATTCTTGTGATGGCGCCACAACATTATGGCGCAACTTGTTAACGTTATTTTAACACCATACCCTTTGAAACCACAAATTCTAGGATTTCACGATTCGAAACTACGTGTGTTGGATGCCAACACGGATGGGGGAGATTATTTGGGCCCATGGTACACTGGTAGTCGCAACCAAGAATTTATTTCTACAGTTTTGAATATTTACATTTCCTGAATTTATGCGAGAAGACACTTGGTATTTGATCATACGAGTCCATTGTATTCCCGTGTCCATCACTATGTTGCTCACTTTGAGGGATTAATTGGAATTCATCTAGGTACACCCTTCCAGTTGTATCTAGTGCCATACTGACAGCCACCCAAATTATGATGCCAGTGAGGCTTGATACTTCAAAAGATGAAAGAGCTCACACCACTTGTTTTATTCTCTTGAATGTGAAGGAGGCGATAAACGGCGCTGTGGATTATGCTGAGAAGATTTATCAGCTTGCTATGGTATCGTTCGCACCAGACTGCCTCGTCATATTCCTGCTGTTTTAGAAATAGTCTACGACTTGCTTCCTACTAGAATACAAGTATGTGCTGCTGCAGGCGAAAGGCACGACTCGGTTGCCAGTTTGCCCCTGCTTCTTGCCTTGTTACGAGGATTTCGATCGAACAGTGGGTAAGTACTGGTAGAAGGCAGAAACTCGATTGATTCCCATTCGCTCATGTCCCCATTACATTTTCACCGCCTAGGTAGACTTTTTTTCTTGGGCATTGATTTACGACGTTTTGGTTAAATTCCAAGTACTTTCGGAGAACTGGAGAACAAGTGTCAAAGGTAGGCGAATCACCTTCACATTCAGTTAACTACCGGTAGACCTCTAAACGTCCAGGGCCAAGACCTCACATATTCCTCCATACTATTCGAACCGAACTATCAATCTACGGAAAGCCATTGTACTCTAGTGAATCATCGGATTTTGCCATATCTTCCCACTGTCAACTGGTCAGTCAGTAGGATTGTTGGCTATAGATGCTACCCGCACCGGCAGTACTACAACGGTTCAAGTAGCTTGACACTCAAAATATAGATACCGGTATGTTGCTAGTACTGCATGTACACGTACTTTGAGCCGCAAATGGAAATGAATGCCAGGAGGCAAGCAGATTTCTGGTGTGTACTTGGTACCTGGTATGGTGATGTTGCCATAAAACCTTATTCTCCTGCGACCAGAAATAAAAAATGTGCAGTTAGCTCATTGCTCCCAGTCCATTGTAGGCGCGAAAATAAAGTTATGTTCGCGGTGAGAACTGTTACGGGTAGACCCGAACCCTCGATTTCGTTCAAGGCAGCGAACCGAACCGACAATTAATGATAGTTTCTAATCGAATCGCATTTTGGTCAGCATCGATAATGCAACATGGGACTTGGAAGGGACTATGGTAGCAAGGACGACCTTGATCTCAAAGTGGTTGGGTAGATTTGGATGACCAAAACAGCAAACTACGAATATCGAAAATGCGCTTCAAAGCCTTTATGCTCACACTTGCATATACTAATGGTAGGTCTCCTCGCTCTAGCCTAAATGTTGCCTCCCACCATGGTCCAGGACTTGTCACCAACTCGGGGCAATGCTGGAAAGCCTATGGCAACGGAAGCGTAATAACAAACATCTCACTGACCCATTGATGGTTGTGCCTTTTGATATGTTCTAGAAAAAACGATCTTTGATCACCGTCATGAGGTGAAAGAACATCAGGCGTTGAACCGAGCCAATGAACACGTTCCCTTGCGTGGTCGGATTCTCCAAGATGAGCAAAATGATGCTGATGAGTTTGGGCGTTACGAGCTCGAGTTGAACACGTACTGTGAGAGAGCTGCAGCTGTATTCAAATCAAGCAACACCACCTGTTCTTGCAATTTCTTTGGCGACGGAGTCATCAGGCTGAGTTGCCTACAAAACTGCCTTTACTGTGGTGGTAGCAACGTCGCCAGCATCTCCAAGTCTTCGTCGTCGTCGTCTTCTGCTTCTTCTTGTGGCCAGTTTAGTTTTCTCACAGACTTTGCCGATAGTATGGACTTGCACGTGCTGAGTCGAACTAGGATATTTCATTATGATGCAAGTCGTGGCGGTGATCGCAATGATGTGATCTGGTTGGAACAATTTGATTGTCCTGAGATTGGTGCATGCAGCTCCTGCCGTGTCTCTGTGAATGGTGATCAATGTAATAGCTGTTCCGTATGTGGAAACAGCAGCGGCGGTGTCATTGTTGATTGTGAAAATATTGCAACCAATTCGAGCTTCAATTCATGTCTTGTTCCACCCGGTCCAGGACTTTTTGAGGCATTTTCCTATGACCTTGCGGAGTGTTTCGACCCTCCACCACCTGCCAATGATTACTGTGCTGACGCTGTAAGTATTGCTCCGGGAGAGGTTGTTTCTGGAACCATGACTGGTGCTGTACTAGAAGATGATTCCTTGCCTGTCTGCGCTGGTGACCGAGGAATCGATGGAATTTGGTACACTTTTGAGGGAACTGGGAAACCTCTTCTTGTATCCCCATGCTCTCACGGGGAATCGAATCCTTTTCCCATTGTCCTGCAAGGTTCTGGATGCCACCAACTAAACTGTAACGAGGGTTATTCATTTGTTCTATCACCCTGTCCGACTCGGAACAGTAATAGATTGGCGCTCGGTGTTTTGGTCCTGACCGAACCCAACATGACATACTACGTTTATATTGCTGACTTGCATGGGTCATTTGGTACTTTTGATCTCAACTTGACTTCTTACCCAGAACAAGGGAATGGTCAATGTACAGAGGCATCGGACATTACCGTCGACGGGGACCAGTCAGTCTTCACAATTGAGTTTGGTAGGGTTGGTGGTGGCCTCACTTTTTGTAGTCAGGAACAAGTGGCTAACTTCGGACAGGCTTGGTACCAATTTGTTGCGCCACAAGATGGTATCCTTCGTGCATCTACATGCACCAATGCCAGTGTTGAATTGCCTCCATACATTTCCATTGCCTCTGGAGAATGTAGTGCTCTTTCTTGTGTGGTCGAAAGCAAGCTCGATTTTCCTAGCTATCAAGTTTGTGGCAGCAGTGTGGAGTTTCCGGTCAAAGCCAGGACCCACTACTACATTGCATTGTGGAGAGGTACTGGTAACGGCATGATGATGGACACTGACGTTGAAATGTTCCAGTTGGATCTTCGAACATTGAATCCTCCAGGTAACGACGATTGTGCCCACGCACAGCCCATTGATGTCAATGTCAACTTTACGGCAACATTTAGTGACGTGACTTTCTCGCCGGTCGATGAAGCCGTTCGAAGTTGTTTTGACACTAGTCCATGGGTCTACATCATGAGTGGCGGAATTTGGTATTCCTTTGTTGGAACAGGCGATTTCGTTGTTGCCACATCATGTTCAAATGACTTTTCTCCCTTCCTTACCATATATACTGGTTCCTGTGGTACCTTGGAATGTGTTGGTCCCATGACATGGAATTCCCCTTCTCTATGCTCCAACGCCTTGTATGGCCAACAGTCTGCGGCTATCCTCACCACCAAGGGGGAAAAATACTTGATTCTGGTCAGTGGAAGTGGTACAATCTCTGGAAAGTTTGATTTCTCAATGAGGACCTTTGAGCCAATAGAAAACCACGACTGCATCAATGCCATGGAAATTGTTGCCGACGGGCAACCCATCATTGGCAGTACCCATGGTGCAATGTACGACAACTTGACCGACATTTGTCAATACAGCTCTGAATCACCAGGGGCCTGGTATTCAGTGGTTGGTACTGGTGGCTTGATCCGGGCCCATTCTTGTATGTCAGCCATTTATGATCCTGACATTGTCATTTGGGTTTACACCACCAGCGATTGTGCTATACCTCGATGTGCACTCGTCAACCATACCCAATACGATAATTCTCCGGATTGTCGTGAAGGTGGGTACCCGTCATCCATTGTTTGGGATGCAAAAAAAGATCAAACGTATTATATCCGTGTTAGTGGCAAAAGTTCAGGAGCGACGTTGGATTTCTGTCTACAGGTTGCTCCCTATGAACGTCCTGCAAGCATAAATTGCAGTGCCACTTCGATCGATCTAGAGACTTTTGATGAAGATTTGGAAGGGCCAGGAACCAATGCGTCCGGAAGTGTAATCGAAACCAATTTATCTGTCATGGTTGTCATCATCATGAGCCTGTGGTACTTTGTGATACTTTGTTGATTGCATGAGAAATTGCGCTCATCACAACTGGAAAGGGCGATAGTACATTTTTGTCCTTTTTCGTTTTCACCCAACCGTACGGTTATAATGATGCAAGAATCCGACGATGCTCAAGTGCAATGTGCTTGACGACGTCAAAAGGCCAACGGAATACGAATATCGTGGCAGGGCTACGGTTGATAGAGGTTGTTTCGTCCACTGTAGAAAGAAAGATTTGCTCTAGAGGAAGAATGAAACGACCGTTTTGATGTCAATCGGGAAACTTTTGCGTCCTTGGCATGGTTGGTCGTATATTTATGTGTGACACGCACTTACCGCTATGATGATCATGTGTATATAGCGCTAGTAAAATAACGGTTCGCCGATGAGCGCGACGACCTTTCCTGTACAAGGTACCTTGTACTTGTATAAGTACCGTCACACACCAAAACGAAGAACGACAGATTAATCCACATCACTGTCAATTATTCAACTATGCGGTTGCTTCGAACAGCATTCTTGACTCTTTTGGTCCTTATATCTGTGAGAGCAGAGGAGGAGGATGAATGTGTCGATTTGGACAGTCGGTGCGAAGAATGGGCATCCATTGGAGAATGTGTTCTCAGTTTGCAATACATGAAGGAAGTTTGTCCTGTCTCGTGTGAAATATGTGAGGAAGATGGCGATGAGCACGAGGAGGAAGAAGAAGAAGAGGGGGGACAAGGTTACAAGGAGGAGGGTGATGATGAAGAAAACTTGGAAGAGGACGATTACGAACGCCATAACGATGGTGATCTCCATGAACATGAAGTCGCAGAGGAAGAAGAAGGAGACGAAATCTTGCCAGAGGCAGTCTTCTGGTCCACTGGCGCCGACTTGGGAAAGGCGCAACGCTTAATTCTTGAGGACGCGACTAGACCTGAAGATATGACGTGGATGATTTCCAAGGCACGAAACTACATGAGGGAGGTTGTTCCAAATGAATTCGGCCCTGCCATGACCAAGTTGTGCCGAAACCGTCACCGTCAATGTGCCTATTGGGCATGGAAGGGAGAGTGCGATACCAATGCTGAATGTAAGTATCCGTACCAGAGAAAATTAGAGTATCATTTGTGTTGTTCCCAATGCGCTCATCCATCACATGAACAGATATGAAAACCAATTGTGCCCCCATGTGTCAAAGTTGCCAATACTTGACGCCAGAAGGACGTTGCTCACTGCTATCCAATCAACCAAATACGTGGGGTCCAGGGGATTTGAACAAACTCTTTGAGAAATTAACGTCGGAACCGTTTCTCTCTACCTATAATGTGCAAGTTTTGTCGTCCCCGTCCAATGACAAACCCTGGGTCATTTCAATCGATAATGTTATCGGTGAAGTTGAGGCAAATCATTTCATCGAATTGGGTGAGTTTGAACGGACATTTATCTGTGCTTTACAGTGACTACGAATGTTCTTGTGCAGCCAGGCTAAATGATATTTGTCCATCTGTCTTGTCATTACAGGCCATGAATCGGGATTCAGGCGATCTCCTGAACTGGCCAGGCGTCGAGCAGATGGTTCGTACCCGAAAGAGATTCTGGAAGGCCGAACGTCGATGAACACATGGTGTACAGGAACGTGCGCAGAAGATCCACTTGTCCAACAAGTGAGTGAGCGATTGAGTGAGTTGACGGAGATTCCAATGAAGAACATGGAGTCGTTACAACTTTTGAAATATGAGGTTGGCCAAATGTATAGCACCCACCATGACTTTCTTGATGATCATGTCTCCACGCCAGCTGGAGCAAGGATTTTGACGATGTTTCTTTACTTGAATGATGTAGAACAAGGAGGTGGAACACATTTCGAAGAGCTAGACGTGACAGTCTTGCCAAAGCGAGGACGTGTTCTGATTTGGCCAAACGTCCTTGACCATGACCCAGTGGAAAAGGATGCGAGGACTATCCACGAAGCTTTGCCAGTTGAAAACGGGGTCAAGTATGGTGCGAATGCATGGTTTCATTTGAGGGATTTCCAAACACCAAACGATAACGGGTGCATGGATTGATAGTGAATTATGTTACAGATTGAATCTCGGTTATTTTTTCCAATTACGTACTTCCGTGAAACGTAGGTAGATATTTTCCAAGGCTATAAAATTGACAGAGTGCCTGCTCGCGTTTTCTCTGGAAATAGCCCAAAATTCATCCTTAAGTACTGAATCATGTGGATTATGGTTCACTTTCTTCATTGTCGTAGTATTATAAAAGCAAACGTTGTCGCGAGCGCGCCGGACGAAGCTGAGACTGATTTTCGAGCCGTTCATCATGTTACCCTTGACCATGGCAATTTCGATATCTCGTTGGTAACAATTGCAACACGTATCGATTCCACCAAGACAAGAGAGAAGAAAACAGAATCTCTTTTTGTTGCAGAACATTGTTGCCATGATTCCTATCGCCGTTCAAAACACTCCATCATTCCCTTCCAGTAAATCCACAACAAGCAATCCGTACCATGAAAACTCAATCTTCTCCGACGATCTCGAGAGTCAAATTTCACCAACAACTACCCAGGCTGAAGCGACTGGGAACGCTCTTCCTGCTGGAACAAGTCCGACAACATACAAATCACCTAGACGAACAAGAGCAAAACATATTCTTCGTGGATCTCCATCATCCTTTCTCAACAGGAAAGCAAGAGCCTCGCCGTCGTCTCCTGTCCTTCCTAGAGATCTTCCCCTAGGAACTACAGCTAAAGCGTATAGAGAGGAGCGACAACCATCGAATACCATGATGGATCGAGTTTTGGATTCTGTTGAATCCAATTCCTGTCAAGTCCTCGCAGAACCAGAAATTGCCGCGGCAATGAAAAAAAGAGTAATGATTGATGAACGGCACAATATACGTGTTTCACCGACCCATGTAACAACAAGTTCTTGTACTACGGTTCCCACTGGAAATCCATCACCTCGCAAATCTCCCAAATCTATTTTGAAACGATCACTCAGGTTTGGAGTGAGACCCAACAAAAAACAACACGTTCGTTCGAGATCTCCTCCAACTGGACGATCACATGCCCAAACAACCAAGGCTGGCGGGCCAACGACGGTTGTTGTGGAACCTATCCAGTACCAGGGTGATTTATTAGATTATATCTTTGAAAGTGTGGAAAGTTTCCTCTGTCGACAAGACGAACAACGAAAAAAGCAATGAAAGTTCAAACAACAGGGACAAATTTGCTGGCAGCATTCCAAGTAGTAACGGTCCAGTTCAACTGGAACGTCTTTACAAAGTACCAAGCAACGACAAGATGGATATCATCCAGCCGCAGCGAAAAGATGCTCTCGATTACATCTTTGAATGTGGTGGAACCGACAATGATGATCAAGCGTTGCGAATATACCCCACACCGGCTAAGGATCGAGATTTGTTGGATTACATGTTTGAGTGTGGAGAGGATGGTATTGAAGACTTAGCAGATTCTCGTGATGCTTCCTTTCGTGCCCCACAAAGTCCAAATGGACATGGTTCAGCGCTGGCAATCAAAAATACGAATCGAGACGCCAGTAGCATAATTTTGAATTCCTCATCATCAAGTTCGAATGACAGCTATCGAATTGGTCGGGCTGAAATCCTGCGACAAAAGAAGCGACAAATCGAAGAAAAACGACGATTATTAGCGATTCGAGGCGAACAAAGACGATACATGGTTCCAAGAGGATACGAGGACGACACAACGACTCGATCAATGATAATCTCACAAGTTTCTTCAGATGCTCTCAGTCAAGCGCAATACGATATGGATCGATCACGAACGATCTCACGAGCTTCCGCGGCAGTTCTTGTCATGACACTGGTGGGACTCGTGTTAGTGGTCATTGCCATTAGTTTCTTTTTCCCTTTCCGTGCATAAAAGTGAACAATACCAACCAAGACTATTGGTATGATTGACGAGTACAGTCGACACGACGCTTGGCGAATAAATGCCTTCATTCATTGTTCATGTTGTGCACAAAGTAGAGGCAAAGACATGGAGGAGCCATGAAAGCTTTCTTTGCATGATACCATGAAGGGAATCCATCGGGGGGGGGAGTCGGCAATCACTTGATGATCAGTGTTTGCCCGCTATTGTTGATGCAGCAAGAATTATCGACTATATCAGCCAGCATCGTCATTTCCACAACAATCTGTGCAAACAGGAGGGGATCACTTGGAATTGATAACGGGTGACCATTGGATGTACTAGATGAATTTTTGTTGGAATAATAGGGGACAGGGGCTTGCATTTGGGCTCTAGGAAACAATGACCAATCACCCAGATCTACATAGGTGACCAGTACCAGCGGCCTGACTGTGAGTTCATGTCCACAACAATCTGTCAAGCACGTCGGGAGTGTGGGATCACTTGGAAGGGATAACAGGTGACCCTTAGAATTTCTTGTTGGAAAAATAGGGGACGGGGGGCTTCCATTTGGGCTCAACGAAACAATGAATCACACACGTCTCTATATAGCTGATCATGACTTCATCAAGTAATTTGAGAGGACTACAAGTACCTAGATTTCCTTTACAATAAACTTACTAGTAGGTAATAGTAGGTAATATCATATCATTACCACTCTACCTTGTGTTCGGCCTGTCCTGGTTCTTAAAAGCCTCGTCCTTAAATAACAGGTCATCGTGGAATAGGCGAATCGATATGGTGGTCGAAGTCTCATAAACGCAACTTCAAAAGGCGCAAAAAATTTTCTGCCCGGTCGTTTTGGATCAATATTTCGAATGCACTTGTGGGATTCACCAGATAACTACGTCGGGCTGGCGTCATTTCCACATGAAATATTTGTCTACTAGAGCAACGTTGATTGTACACTGGAACACAAAAGGCGCGAAGGGGGTAGGCGGGCGTTCGAGTGTCGACCAACTGCTTCCAATTTTTCTGCATCCCACTTGTTCCAACCGAGATGAAACCATTGATCACGGGCGTGGTGTCCGAATCATTTCAAACCGACGCTTTATCCGGTAGAGCTCACTACCCAGGCTTATTCTCTGGCAATAGATTAGAAGCACCATGGAGATACCCAAACGACGATCTGCCAATGTGCAGGGCTACTTGGGAACTGCCTTGCGTACTCATAATAATGATAAACCTACTCGGAAGCAACCTGACAATGAGTGCGGTCGGGACGATTCCAGTTGTGAAGTCCGACACCGCCAAAGAATAGTGATTCCCTCACTCAGTCGGAAAAGTCCAACAGGTTTTGCCAAAATCGATGATCGTGACTGTGATAATACAAGAGTAGAAGACTCTCCACCATCACCAGGATCTTCCATAACAAGTCACAGCAGCGCCTCGGGGGAAATGGAAGTGGCAGTCAAGATTCTTACTCTTCTTGACAGACCGACAGCGAGAGTCACAACATCAACAACGAGAGATGGATCACAGATGCAATCTTCAAATGATCGAAAAGCATATTCTTCCGAGCGCTCTTTGTCTTGGGATGACTCGACGCTGACAGGAACTACAGCCATGGCTATACTGTCTTTGTCAGGCCAACATGAAAGTGCCTCTATTTTGGATTTTATGGACCACTTAGACGATGTTGATGAGTCTTATATGTTGAGCGTATTCTGGAACTCTGGGGATTTAATGACAGTGAAGGATGCTACCACCGCCAGTGAAAGTGCTGCGGGGAACACGAGATGTTCGTATGCATCAACCAGCAGCAGTATGACGAGCACGTCGAGCTACACCTGGACAACGGCCACTCGGAACCGACATAAAGGCGCATGCAAGAATAGAATCGTGAACGGTGCACCGATAGCTTCGTGGCTTGATACAATGGACGAGACTTCGAACGTTCTTTTTGGACCGTTGAATAATTGGAGTGCCACAAGAGGATGGCAAAGTGGAGAAACCCCAAAATGGGATCCGAAACCAAACCGAACTATGTGGGGCACCCCCGATCCAGTATATGATAAGGAGAGTTACAGAAATGAGACGGCAATTCAGTGGATTAGTCCTGAGGATGATGCCCTTCAATGATGGAATCGGTTGTCTATTATTCATTGTCATCTACGCAAAAGTTTTAATTATGATTTTGAAAAACTATTCCCTCTCGTAGATCCTAGCAACAAGATTTATCATCCTCCCGATTTTTCTCTGAACTAGGGAGATTCCTCGCAGATAAGTAGAACTACAAAAAACCACAGAATTCCCACCTTGGACTGCCACCGGTAGAGCATCGAATTTGCACGGTCTCTCTGTCACCTTGGAGAATTTCTTGACGATTCATGGAACGACACAATTTCGTCGATAGGCAACAACGTCGAATCATCATCGAGAGAATCATCCTCTTCCTCGATGGAAAATCTTTGCCGTTTGCTCCTTTGCGATAACGTCGCATCTGGCCCTGAGTCAGGATCATCTTCAGGAAGTGGTTCAGGTTCGAGGCATTCCCCGCGAAGTTTCTTGAGGGCTCGGACACGAAGTGCCTGGCTAATTTTGGCTCGGGCTACTTTATTTTGCGCCAGCTCCCATCCGTCCGATCGACGTGTCAAAAATCGACCCCCCTCTCGCTGTATTTGTTGAACAATACCAATGGCAATCATTGTCTTGGCCAGCCGTTCCTGTGTTTCCAAATACAGAGGAACGTGCTCGTCTACCAGTTTCCCTACGCGGATATTTCCTGGAAAATCTTGATATGGTCGACCTCTCCCACAAAGGACATCGATTGGACCAGGATGAAGAATCACTCCCGTCCTTGCTTCCTCGCGTTCTTGTTCTACCTTCTCTTTAGCTTCAATCCTTCGTCGCTCTTCCAAAAACTTGTCAATATATCCTGTACCGAATGAGTCGTTTGAAAATCCTGCGTCCTGCATATTGATCCCAAAAGTGCACAAGGCATATTGGACCTCCAAAGGTGACCCAAAGTGCATACGCTCCCGTAGCTTTCGTTCCTTGGATGTTACCATGTGTAAAAAGGCAAGAAATGGTCGAACCAATTCATTGTTGTAACAAATATGAAAGCCACACGGCCGACAGGGCATGGCACTCAACATATGGTGCGAGTCACGAACAAATTTGATCAAGTGATCTGGTATGCCTTTCATATCCACAAAGTACATTACATCCACACTTCCCCTGCGCTGAACGTCCTCGTCCGCAAGCAATACATTGAATATAGTATACCACGTATATCGAACCTGTGTCATGACAATCATTAGTTTGGAACGATAACAGCAACTCCAACGCAATCGATAGATAAAATAAAACAGCGTTCAAGTAAAATGGGACTTGCCTGATTTTTCCAATGTCGATATTTCATGGCAGGAACATTGATCAATCCCACCCCTCTTCCTGCTCGATCCTTTTTTGGCAAAACAACATAGGATCCGGTTTGAAAGACCGCCATGTCATCTTCATCCAAATCATCCAAGGTTATTGTTTTGGGCAATTTAGCCTCACCAAATAATGCTAACTTGTGATCAAAATGAAGGCAAAGTTTTCGAGCTGAGGCAATCTCATCAAATCGTTCCGCTCTCAAAAACAACAGGTATAATTTCTTATCCATTTCCAAAGATGGTTTCAAAAAACATGCCCTATCAAAGGATCGTCGCTTGGAAACGGGGTATCTCGCCAATTCCGCCTTTATCGCCTGAATACGATCCGCAATAAACTCCGGAGTTTCTTCCATAATCTCATTCACTCCATGAACCTACCGATAGAAAAGAAACCACAATTTCGAAGGATTTTAGCAAAAATGTGTTGAAATTGTCCCGGCGAACAATCATGGTAATAAATCTCCCTACCTCTTCATACAATTTTTCTCGTTCATGCATCGATAGAGAATTCAATTCCTTCGCCAACGCGGCATCATCTTCACTCTCTTTCGGTAAGCGTCGGCTCTCGCCAAAACTTTGAAAGCTAAAGCATGATGGCATTTCCTCTCGTTTCATTGTGTTGCAACAACAAACAAATTGGCAACCCAAAGAGTAGTGAAACGTGCAAAGACTTGATGAGAAGCTCGATCCTGTCAACGCGCCCTACTGGTTCGATGCCATGGGCAGTAAATTCGGAGATTCTTGCTGACTCGAAATCATTCACTTGATACAATGGCTCTGACAATTATCCGCGCGACATTTCGTTCGCGAAAAAAAGATATACCACAATCTTGGGAGGTCGCAACCGGTACTTCTACTTGCAGTTGTCCTGTCCCCTGCTGCGACTCTCGTGCCCTTTTCACGATCGGCGAAGATGCCTACGCACGAATCCTTTACGCTGGATAAAACGGGCGAGAACCAGAGGCCCAGACAATACGAACCATCGAATACTGACGATTAGGAAGGATTAAGTATGACAGATTGGCGCTTCAAGACTCGGAAGGTGCTTATCCTCTAAGTGATTGTGTTCCTCCGAACGTTACTATGATGGCGGAAGCCAGGGAGACGTGTTTTCCTTAAATGTAAACAATCACGTTCCTGCAGGTCCTGTCAATAACCTTCTAAGTATATGTTCAACGACACGGCAGAACTCTGTGTTCCTACTGGTATACCTTGTATACTTAATTGTTGGGATCGAAACTTTAGGAAGTAGCGGGCAACACCGACTTGTATCCGTGTACCGTTTGTGTTTTGCCGAATGGAGGACATAACGATCCGAAAGAGTGCCAATTTAGCACAATACTTGCAGATTCGTGCGAGAATATATTTCTGGAGGTCCTTTTCAACATGAATGTCCTTTGAACAGTTTTCTTCTTCGCCGTGATGCGTTCTGTTGCGATCCTAATCAACCTGTCATGAATGTTTTTCCAGTATGCATCGACTCATCAAATATTTTGGTGTTCACATTGGTCGGTTCCCTCTGGGTGATCCTGTTGTTTGCAGCATAGGCAACGTTGGCTTCTTGTTTGAGTATATTACAATGCAAGAAGCTGTGGATTGAGGAAGTGCCCGCCTTGGGAAAGCCAAACATTAGGTGATTGGTTTGGGTACTAGCTCGAGCTTTTTCAGGTCGAGACCAACGTGGAATTTCAGGTTCCTTTTGTTCCCATCTGGGGAGTCATTTGTTCTCCCGTATTTTTGCAATTCTGGCTAGTCGGCCACCTTGTCCACATATTGTTCTTGCTTGTCATGTGCGGTATCAAGCTTGAGTGCTTCTCGCAGTTTGCTCACGTTTTTCTGTGTGAGCCTGTCAAAGGCCTCATAATATAGGCTATGGAAAGGAGAAATCCCACAATCCACCGACAATGGGTGTGTTGTTTACAGTCAGAAATACGTTCTATGCAACTCATCGAGCACAAGAAAGTGCAATGTACTACATGAGGTTAGATACCGGCAGTAGTGAGACAGGTTTTGGTTTGTTTATTACTTGGATTTTTTAGTTTCCACGGATTCATAAATGCAGGGTGCTTGGAATTTATAGGTGGCCCACTTGGTCGAATCTGTTACCAAATCCACCATGAATCGTGCAACTGTCGAACGATGAACAACAACCGATGCAAACAAAGGGCCAACAGGTTTTGGAGAAATCGTGTACTGTTGAAGAGGTCCATCCTGTAATTCGGTTGGACGAACTATGCACCATTCGGGTTGCTGATTAGCGAGAGATAGTAGATGAGCGGCAGCTTCTTCATTGTCGGCATGAGGTGGAAGTAGGTATCGAATCAACCAGAATATAATTCTTTCATAGAGGCCGCGCTCGTCATCTCCCGGTACTGCCACTCCTTCGGATCCCAAGAGAACAAATTTCGCCGAAGGAGGCATCGCTTGGTAAGTTTCACCACGGTATTGCGTACCAACCAGCGATCCGCCTGGCCCCAAATTCCCCAAAATGTATCACTGTGGCCTATGCAACTCACAACGGCAGTGCAATCACGGGTCAATTCTTGTAGCTCTGCCACGCCAAGTTCCGTAATGGGACCTACAGTTATGTGGAGGCGATCTTGATAGTCTTTGGGTTCCAACAATTGCAACATTTTGTTCTTGTCACGACAAATGACTTTGACTCGATGGCCTTGGTCCAGAAGTAATTGAACGACATGCCTTCCAGTATTACCACTAGCGCCAACGACGAGGCAAGTTGGAGGGGTTGTCATCATGGGGAAAAGAAATTAGATTGGTATTATGCAATTGTTTTGTGGAAAGATTCACACATCATCCACCGCAACGAGTCGTACCGATGCTGTCCAGGGCGCCAGCGATTTCGGTGCACGTCTGACATCCGTCAGCTCGTCGTTCGTCTCATTGGCCTACGTACCGGTACCTTGTAAACCACCCACCGTACCTGGTACCAGTACCAGGTGAAACGGTAGAACGTAGAACCTCCCCTATACTAACGTTATTACCTAGTATCTTATATTACTACCGGTAGTAGTTAGGTACGTACCAGGTACTGACGACGTGATCCATTTCCGAGTGTATTCGCTGCCAAAGACATCATTCATGCAACAGGAAACGAAAATGGAAGGGGAGATCGGCACCGACGAGACTATTGTGTCGACGTTTGATCGATTGTGCTTTTCGTTTGGCGATGAGGATGCTATTTCTATGGTTGACAGTACATCTACTATATGTTATTATGAAATCCAAGAATATTCCAAAAATTTGGCTTGTCAATTGTACTGGAGATTCCAACCCGACTATGTGCTGGTGGATTGTCAACGAATTCCTTGTGCCGAAGCAGTAGCGACATTGGCCTGTATGCGAATACAATGTCCCTTTGTTCCCGTGTCCTGTTTGGATCAACATCGACCTGGACGGTTAAATGTCGTGGTAGAATATCTTCGCAAGTATGGGAAACGAAAAGGAGAGGACGAACCTCATGTGGTAGCCTTGACGGTTTGTGAGAATGATTTGGATCCAATCCTGTCTGTCTTTCAACAAGCCGATGTGCATCAAATTCTTTACTTGGATGAGACGGGAGGGATTCGAGAACAAATACAGGTACCGAGTTATTTGCCAACTCTCGAAAGAAATGACAATCTGATGGTATTATTCACATCTGGAACGACGGTTGGTTCTCCAAAAGCAGTGGTAGGCTCGCATGCGGCAACGTTACGACGCATTCAATGGTTTCACAAGGAATTTGAATCCAGTCCTCGAATCATTCGCAAAACTGCACTGACCTTTGTCGACGGCATCACTGAATTGTGGTGTACATTGCTGGACCGTGATTCACTCTTGGTGGCCATACCACCAACAACGCTCCAAAGAGAGGGATTAGCAGCCATTCTTCGTGCGGAGCCTACTCAACTATTGCTACTCCCCAGTCAATTGGGCCAATTGCTGCTGCTTCCCAAATGCGAGACACTACAACGGCTTATTATATCTGGAGAACAATCCTCGAGGTTCCTGGTAGAGCAAGTTTGTTCGCGCTATCCTGACCTTCAGCTTATCAACTTGTATGGGCAAACCGAGACGACTGGTGATGTTCTATGTGCAGTATTAACAGATATGGACCAGGCAACTGCCTTTCACGGTGATGTGGTTGCGGTAGGAAAGCCTATTGCCGATTCAATCGTTCTTGTCAACAATCAGCAAGAATTTGTCATTCAGGGACCACAATTATCCAATGGATACCTCGATCAGCAGGGCAAAAGTCCATTCGACTCGTTTGCCACGGGAGATGTCGGATTTTGCCAAAATGGCATCTACTACGTCAAGGGACGCAAGGATGATGTTGTCAAATTGCATGGAATCTGGACCTGTCCCATGGAAATTGAGACGGCCTTTTCCAGATTTTATAATATTCACAACAGTGTGGTGGCATGCTTTGTCAACGATGAAGCCTATGTTCTATGTCCGGACGAATCCATCTGCCATCGATTTTCACGGCAAGATATGCACAATCAAGGAAATCTTCCTTGGAATTTAATCCCCAAAATGGCGATCTATCATCATCATATCCCAGTCAATAGCAACTCGGGCGCTGGTAAAGTCAGCAGAAACGATGCTAAAGTTTTTGTCGAACAATATTTGAAAGAGTCCTCCCATTCAGTCAAAGTCCAGGGTCCCAAGTCCAAGGCGGAGTCAACAAGCTTGGCTTCCATCTTGTGTAATGTGTTGAACCTTAACCAGAATACTCTGGATATGCAAAAATCGTTTGTTGAGCTGGGGGGCAACAGTGCCAAGGCCATTACTCTTTTGTTTCACATGAGACAAGTCTTTCCAGAGGCACACTCTTGCACGGCGTTGGACCTCCTCAACGAAGATTCCATCGACGAGCTCAATGCCAAACTTGCCCAAGTCCCAGAGCTCCCAAAGAAACGCGTCAAAAGAGAAAATCCCGCCCACATGGAACAACCACCAAAATTCATTCCCGGACCATCAAGAAAGACGTTTGACAGCCTCATTTCACTGGATCTTTTGGCCTGCGTGGATTCGAAACCCATTGTACACGGGGGCTTTGCCTATGCAGCCTGTCAGGGGGGTGTCATTTTAAAGTTTACATCAAATGGAGATGTACTGGCATGTCGACATCTCCAGCATGGATGGATGATTCAAGCAGATCTAATATTGGTGAATCATGTATTGATCGTGTGCGCCTACAAACGGACTATGGATGCTGGTTTGGTTGTAGCCATGTCCCTGCATCTGGACCAGGAATACTGGAAAGTTCCCTTGGCGTTACCCGTCAAGACAACACCCCAACTTGTCGACGACTCCATTTGGATTTCTATGGGTTCGGCCGAGCACGCCGAGATTTGCCGTATTTCAATCGCATCGGGGGTGCTCCATGATGAAGTGATACAACTTCCTCATCCTTCCATGTCCAAGCCAGCAGTAGTGAATGGGAAAGTCGTCTATGGTTGTTCGTCGTGGGAAGGTGGATTGATGGTTGTAGAAAGTGGAAATACCGTGCAGTATCTGTTTGAAGGAGAAGTGGGACCAGTGGTGGGTCGAGACCTAATAGGTTTGAAAGATGGGCTTGTACTAGTCGCAGATGGTTATGGGGGACTTCATACTTGTGATATTGCTCATCAGAAGATTACCACGGTGCAACTCGGCTCAATACCTCTGACCACACCGGTTGTTCGAGACGATGGGATTATTGTCGTTGGTTCCAACGGTGGAAATGTCTATGCCGTGTCACAGAGCCAAATTTTGTGGGAGGTCGAATGCGGGGCATGTATTCTTGGAACACCAGTATATTGCAAAACTGATGGATCCATAGTGATTCGAACGACATCCGGGCAAATTATCATTCTGGACCGTCACGGAACCTTTCTATCCAACCGACGCATGATCCGTGGGGAAGTTTGGGGAGATGCCGAAGCGGGTTCCATAGCGCGTAATCCATCAGATTCTACGAAACCATTCGAAAGATTTGTGGTTTTCGGCGGACGGGATGCTAGAGTTCATGTCCTTGAGCTTCCATCGACTGCTTGAAACTTTCAGTCATGATCATACTACCATCTCTTGGTAGTCAATGAACCAGTACTTTCTTTGGTCTGATGGGAAACTAGGTCCTTGGATACACCGACGGCAAGTTGCACTTTTTTCCTTACTCGTCTGCCTCTCCATCGTCATGCTCTCTAGCAGCTTTCCATTTTTCCAGTAATGGCTTTACAAGTTGCTGTAGTTGTCCGGCCAAATCATTTTGAATTCGGGCATGTGTATAACAGTTGTAGGCATATCCTTCCTCTGTTGCATTGGAACTGTTCTTGGTACTATGATAGTCCACCGGCCATGCAATGCCTACCTGACACCGGGCAGGATCGCCATTCAGATAGTGACAGTGTTTTTTCCAATGGGCCGTAGCCAAGGGTGTCATGGTCTTGGCGTGTAACATAAAGGCCTCCTTGACTTCATCCACTCGTCGTTCGTACGGGTAGGGTTGGGTAAAGGCGGGCGAGGGATCTCGCAACGCCTCTTGACTATGCCTTGTCACGGTCGTGTAGTGAACAAAATGATTCAAGACAAACGAGGGACGAAAAATTTGTTTCTTGGCTCGCCAGCCATAGTCCGGTTTGGGTAAGGGGGTAAGCTCACAGTCGTAGGTTTGCAAATAGGGGATGGAACTGGACTTGGCAAGACAATGAGCATCGGCAGGACATGTGTTACTCCCCACATAGGGCCTTAACAACTGAAGGTTGGGAAATGGGCGTGTCTGAAAAAAACTCAAAATATGAGTTTGCGGATCAATGGCTCCCGAGACAAGACTGGATTTTAACCAGGTTGGAAGATCCTTCCATGGTGATTGTGGAATGAGATATTCATCCGAATCCAAAAATGTCATCCATTCCGTGGTGGGACCAAAGCGGATCCGGCAACTGGCTTCGGCAGCATATTGACTGGATCGCTCTCCGGAATTTCTATGAGCTGGTGGATTATTGTTACATACCCGAAACTTCCAGGGAATCCAAGTGACACGGTCCGATGGAAAGAGATTGGTAATACTTTGTAACGATGTCGTATTGACAAAGGCTTCGGTATTGTCATACACATAGATGTGATCCATTTTCGCAATGTAGAGATGATATGTCAACCATTCCAAAAGTCGGAGTGATGTGGAGGTATCCCAGGCCGCATTTTGACCTCGCGTTTGAAACACGGCAGATGCCCATGTACAACCTACCAAATAATGTCGTTTGCTGGATTGTTCTTCGCCTTTGTGCTTGTCTTTTTCTTGAATGGGACAAATGGGTATATTTGCCCATCGGCCACTATTTTTGACAGTCGGCAAGACGTGTTTGCTGGTCCATTCGAGATTGGGATCAAAGGTCGACTTGTGGATGAGTTGTGGATTGTATCCCTCCATGGTTTCTCGTGGTGGTGTTCGAATTGGAACCAAATCAAGTAGGATTGGTCCTTGTACCGATTTTGGTATAGGACAAGAAAAGAGTAAGATACTGTTCCACATTTGTTCATTGTGAGCCCCATGTACGTCTTGATTGTTCTTGGGTCGAGTCAACATGGGATGCTGTTTCTTTCGAAAATTGTCGTATTCATAGTTGAACGGAAAAATACTAAAGGTTTCTCCTACTACCTGCGACTCTTGGCCTGAATGATGATGACGACGACGATGTTTCGGTTTGTGAAAATGACAAAGAAATCTAGTTTCGTTGCTGTCTGGATCTGCCTCCTCTAACGATGCTAATCGATAGCGCGCCATTCCCAGTTGTTGTTGTAATTGTTGTTGCTCTTGAGGTGTCAAGAGTTGTTGAATCTCGGCAGCACTCAATCGTTTGATGGGTACACTTTGGAACAAGGCCACTTGTAGTTCCAAATTCTTGAGATCAGTGTCGGCAAAGGATGGCGCTGTGCGACACCGACGTTTGTTGTGAGCGACAAAATGGACATGTCCCGGTGCTACAATAACATCATGAATCCAAGGCAAGAAAGGATCGGCATCGACGGGACAATATGTTGCATATTCAAATCGGAGTGGATATAGGGCAGGCATCGTTCCGACCATGGGACCAAAAGTATCATCCAGTTCGAGGGGATGATCCACAGGCCATTGATTCGGAATTTCGGAACATTTGCGTACTTGAGGATAGGTAAATGACTTGAGGGACTGTGAAAGGCGACGAGCTAATGGCCGACTGCCTCTCCATTCAGTAGAAGACTCTTCTACCCAACCTGTAAGAGGCGGCCATTCATCTATGCCACGATGGGAAGAACTTGCTAATGAATTCGCACTTTCAGATGGCAGTGTTGGCAAAGTATGGAGAAGGAACACACAAGTAATTGATGTTACTGCAATCCAAATGCTCAGTACTTGTCGGATACGGCGAATGGACAAACGCAACATGAAATTCCTACACTTGTCTGCGTTCTGACGCTCCAAGGGTTGTGCATTTTGTCCTTGAGAAGAGTGAGTGCTTGTACCGGTTTTAATAGTTGTTGAAATTCACTTTGCGTAGCGCCTGGTAATCGCCTGTTCTTCCACCCTTTAGGTTTCCCGCAAATGAAAATAGAATCTCGTAGCTATGCTAGCTAAACACACGTAGTTGTAGGTAAATCGAGTCTAAGATAAGACAGAAAGAATGAGCTTTCTACTCCTATTGTCTTGTTTCTTCTTTCTCCTCTCTTTCAATCTGAGTCATTCGTAGCTACTATCGAGTTTCTTCGAAATACACAAGTAGCTTGTACTTCAATTTGAATACATCGACCATTTGATTCGATCGATTCAATTTTTCTTGAATTCTCGTCCAACAATAGTGGGTTTGAAATTCCTGTTAGCGCCTGTCCTCAATCCGATATGCTGTCTGTGCTGCGGCTCTGTAATAGAACAAGTAACAAAAACATTTCTAAATTCTTACTACTACGTCTTGAAGATGTCGTCCCGTTTTATGAATTGGGAATTTGGGGTGTTGATTAGACCAGGTTGATTCCGGTCCACATCGAATCCCAACCTCGTCATTCTTGTATGTGTGTATGTGTGTTCTATTTCTTGGCACAATAAAAACAGTCAAATGCTCGTATCATCTATGGGCCACCAGCACGTAGCAACCTTGCCAAGTCATGATGGATAGTCAACAACATCAAACAACAATATTTTGTAAATGATGGCTCTCCTTTTTACATCACGGCCATCGTAATGTCGTCCAAATAGATCTTTCCGCGACTCCCAGAATTGGGGCTAGACTTGGTAAGGAATCGGACACGAATCGACTGGACACCACTCGTTACCGGCCATGTAACAAGTCGTTGATACCACATTTTGTTGACGGGAAATTCACGATTTCGTACAATCTTGGCAATAGTGGTCCAGGTAACACCATCATCCGTGGACACATACACCAAAATTTTATCTCCGGGTACAGTCCTGGTTGGATAGTACCAAAAGTTAATGTTGACTTGTTGATAGTTGCCAACATAGTAGGAAGTGAGTGTGTCCAATTGGGAACCCATGGTATTCAACAGTAGGCTCATGGTAGATCCCGATACGGTATTCACAACCTTGGTGGAAATTTCTCCATTCGTTACTTGAAAGACACTTGATGCTCCGCTTTCAAAGTTTTCAGTAAATAGGTTGGTAGCGGGAGGTGTTGGAGGAGGAGCTGGTGCCACTGTTGGAAGAGGTGCAACAGTGCCGTATCCTACTCCAGATGTGGAAATGCCGACAATTGCTTGCGTAGTTGGAGATGATGTGGGTGGAATAAGCGAAGGATCAGGAATTGCGGGGAGTGTTGGAGGGGGTGTTGGAGGGGTCTGAGTAGGTGAAGGGGTCGGGCAAGGTATGTGGCATTCAATACCACATTGACCCGGAGGACATCCATCCAGATACACGGTCACATTGGCATATGCTGGATCTGCCGGGCGCTTGATGGCATTCACGAAGATTATCAAGTTTTTGCCTTGGAGAAACTGGGGTACCACATATGTGTCCCCTGCACTGAGTTTCGCACGGAGAGACGAAAGACCATTTCCCGTTTGCGCCTGGACTGTGACTTGGTTTGTTGCTTCTTTGGTATTGGCATTGATACCAGTGTTGCGATTGAAGCCAATGTAATAATCTTCAAACGTACCAGGGATCTTGAGGTGGACATACATTCCCACTGCCTTGCTGTGCTGGTAGTCGGGGATTCCCACCAACGACCCGAAGAATCCTCCTTGGGAATTGAAATCCAGAGTTGCCTGTTTCAGTGAATACCACCCCAACTGCGAACTCTTCGCGGGACTGTAACACATCTTTTGGCCGAATACAGGATAACTGAAGCCCATGAAGCCAATTCTATCTCCGTAGAGTATAGTTCCTTCGCCTGCGTGATTCAAACCTAAGTTATGGCCGATTTCGTGAGTTTGAGAGCTTGGGTATCGGCACCAATCATTGTTGTAAACAGATAGCCAGTTGTTTACGTAGGCTGTCGGGGGAAGAAAAGATCAAAGGGCATGAGCTTCAATTTTCGAACCGATTCTCTCACTGCAAGAACAGTGCCCAGTAGGAGCTACGTACCATACGCGATCCAAGTCCCCAATGTACCGGGTGGCAAGCATAGCATGACGTGATCGAATACGGAGACAAGGTTTGGAATACCAAGATCTTGCCGCAGTTCGTTTAGGACTGCATTGTGGATTGAGTTGGCGAGAGCACCAGTGACTACCTTGGGTAGTTCAATTTCCATTACTCCGTTTTCGATGATTACACCAGTTGGCGTTGTGCCGTTGTAAGGAGTAATCTGAGTCTGTCCGTACGAACAGCTGAATAATCGTTCACTCAAGCTCACATAACCGCTTTCTCGTCCTATACCAAAAACATCTCCGGCAAGAGTGGCCATGTCAGCAGTAGTGTTGACGTCCAATGCGTTAACACGGACAACCAGAACTTGTCGATACGGAGAATCCGATGGTTCCAATTTTCGACCACCTTTTTTGGTGCCCTTTTTGCTCTTCTTGGTGGTTTCAGCCGGACCACGCTTGTCAATTTTGCCAAGTGTTTTCTTGCTTCCCTTGGGGACACTGAGACTCCCATTGGCGATTACCGCACCTTGGGCAAACAACGTTGTTTGGCCACTAACGGCCTGCGCCTCCAACTCGGTATCATCGACTCCTTCCAGATTCACAAAGACTACACCTGCTTGATCTGCGTCTGCTGACGCGAGCTCACATTCCCACCGGCCCTCCGAGGATCCGTCGTCTAAATCCGTTTCAACCTTATTGAGAATACATCCCTCCGACTGAGTTAGACGTCGTCGAAGCCC
>SWEM01000274.1:0-39774 GCA_019593585.1 Nitzschia palea | reverse complement strand
CCCTTGTCATCGTTCGGTTATTTGAACCTCTACATAAAGAGCAAAATCTCATACTTCATAGGAAATGTTTTTGTCAAGTAACTCCATCAACCAATTTTACTCATTGGAAGGGTGTAAAAAGAATTCTTTCCTTTTTGGTGTGTTTCATTTTGACGCAGGATTACAACCATCGAGTCTACGTAATGAGACTGAAATGTTGAGTCCAATTATGTCGGTCGATTTCTGGAGTCCAAACACAACAGCATTACGCTGCTCCAACGATCCAGCTTTGGCAAGAGCACCCCAGCTCCTCCAGTACCTGGCTGCTTCATTCAAGCGATAAATACCCTCGTCGTGATCCTTCATTATCGACAATTGAAATTCACCGAAACGTTCACTTGCAAACGCCAAATCGTGCTGATACCCTCCACGACCAGATAACAAAATTGCAGTTTCAAAATGTTTCACAGCAGCCGTATGTTTCCCTTGCCAAGCCATAGCTTCGGCATCCAAAAGAGCTTCGTAATGCTTGACATTCGGATTGCCCTTGCGAATCCATTTTTTGATTTTCGAACGACATATCTCCCCAAGTTTGGCATAATGGTTTTTCCCTGTTTCTCTGGCAGCTGCAAAGCATGAGACACCATTCAAATACGTGTCCAGCATTATATACGGACTCGCTACTTGAGTCTTTGCCAAGTAATCGTGTCCCTTCTGTACCAGGAAATCCGCCTTACGAATGTGTTGACCAAAAAATGTCAACAACACCCCTTGAAAACAGCACAAGCAAGCATTCCAAAGAGGTTTTGTCCTTGCCTCTTCATATTGTTCCAACGTTAGACCCTTGCCATAGAATCTTGTGGGATCGTCGACATTATCCCGCCGCATCAAATTCAAGACAAGTTGACAAAGTGTCGACGTAATTTTGGCAGGTTGTGCCCTTTTCAAGTCATTCATCTGTCTCAAGTAAAGCTCTAAATCAGCTTCTAGACTTTCCAAGGACGTGCCCAACATAAACTTGAAACCGAGCCAGTGATAAATTGCAAGACAGGCAGGCTCTGTATCTCTATTGAGAAGAACAATTGTAATAATGTGTGTGAGAGAGAAACAGACTGCACGATTCGTTTCATATGATGCTGCTCACTTACCCATTTTGAAATCCAACATCATATGCTTGCATTAAAGGTTTGAGACATTCTCGCAATAGCCGAGTCCACGAAAACAGCATGGCATGGACTAGAAAAAGGGTTCGTGCTGCCGTCGAGCTCGACGCGGTATTTTGCAAGACGGACAAGGCATGCTGCCCAAAAACTGCCCCACCTTGGATATCATCGAGTACCCCAGTCAAAATAAATCCAGTAGTCGCAAAACTTGGAGGGGAGTAGACGGATATTCCATATTTAAAGGTCCACATCAAACTTCGAAACATGATAAGTGGCATTCTGTTATCGTTCACCAGATACAAAAAGTACGAGAGCAGATCTAGAAGTTTCATCAACTCGGCTCTTGTTTCATCTTTCATGGTGGGTAATTTGGAAGGGTCGCGATGTTTCAACTTTGTCTTCAACAGAAACAAGTTCGCCAAAATATCTGCCTTAACGATCGCTTGAGTCTTTGGGAATCGACAATCGAATTTGGAAAGCACTTCCAAAGTCAAAGTTGCGGCCTCTGCTGCACGCGAACGGGCCAGCAAACCCTCCACCCAGGTGCTATAAACCTCTAGCTTGCGTTCCAGAGGTATTCTATTGTTCGAGATGATAGTCTTGCAGTATTGTTCCATGACATTGAGATTGCCAAGAAATCCCTCAGCCTTGGCTCCGATCGAATAAAGTTGTAATGGAACCATATAATCGTCCTCATCCCAAGCAAAGTCTTCAAGAAATTCAATCCCCTTACCCGCATACTTGGCAGCACTTTCGAACGACGAAAGTTTGATGGCTTTTTTGCTGGCTACCAGATTCAGATCGGAAAGCTTCTGACGTCCATCGGTATCCAAATCGTTGATTGGTGAGAAATTTAGAAGATCCACCACGACAAAAGTGAAAGAGTCCAATTCTTCCATTGTTAGCTCTTTTAGAAAGATTTGCCCGATCTCTTGCATGTACAAGCATCGTTCCGATTCCGGAATAAATGTCGTTGCAGCCTCGCGGATCTTGTCATGTACCCAGGAAAACTGTAGCTGCTCACTTGAAACTCTGATAAGAAAGCCTCGTATGGACAGTTCGTCGAGTACCGCAAGACAATCTTCACCATAAGATTTGTCGACATCACCCTCTGCCACATGATTTGATGATTTCGCCTTCCACGCGATTTCTATATGCCGATAGTCAAAGGTTGACCCGATACACGATGACATTTTGAGGAGTTCAAGGAGATGTGGAGGAAGCATTTTCATCTGGCTTATCAACAACTGCACAACATTTTCGCATGCTGTTGTGCTTGTCTTGATTGCCTCACCATTCCATGTCCACGACAACGACCCATAGTTGAATTGAAGCAGTTGGCGATCATGCAGCATTGAGACAAAGCGCATTAGAAAGAATGGATTGCCATTGGTCTTTTCGTAGCAAATGTCCGCTAGTTCCAGCGACCGCCGTGAGTCTTCACATTGAAGGAGATCTTGTATGACATGTTGGACGTCGTGAATATTCAAATTCTCAATTGCTAGGTGAGTCAGTGAAAGATTCTGACTGCAACTTCTCGATTCCAGGTTATGCAGAAAACTCGTCAATATATGCTCTTCATCAACCTCATTGGAGCGATAAATGCCCACCAGCATGAGTTCCATGGCCGCATGATCGAGGATCAATGCATCCAGTAGATCAAGCGACGATGTATCAGCCCATTGGAGATCGTCAATGACTAACACAAGCGGAGCACAGTATTTTGTTACAACCCGCATGAATCGAACAAAAGCAAACAAGATTCGATCTTTCGAACTTTGTGACGATGACGATTTCGAAGAATTGATTAGCCTCATTTCCAACACAGGATCAGGTTTGTGTAGGATCTCGCCAAGCGTCGGGATAGCGTGAAACAATAAAGGCAGTTCATCGCCGACGGTGCATTCGATTTCCTCGCAAATAGCAGTAGCCCTCTCGTGGTCTTGTCGTTGCAGGTCGTGAATTGAACCACAGATTTCTGCACAAGCATTAGCAATCCCCAAGTATGGTTGGCTTCTCTGACTCAAATCGTACTTTCCTTTGACAAATAATCCACAACTTTGACACGCGTTATGTTCGAGAGTCTCAGCGAGCTTTGTTTTCCCCGTTCCACTATGTCCCGATATCAGTACTACACGACGTTCAAGCCCCAGTAGAAGCGATTGATATTGCTCATTAAGTTTCGATATTTCGTTTTGTCGACCGTGCAGTCCAACGCGTTCGAAACGAAGCTTATCCATAGTTAAATCCGTAATGTCATTCGCTTTTCGCTTTTGTGGTTTGATTGCCGAGAAGGATGCCCTTTTGGTCGAAACAAATCGAGAGGAACTGTTACGTAGAACAGGGATATTCTCCTGGCGCAACGAGTCGGACGAAACAATGGAATCAAGGTCCAAACGCAAGCTGCTGCTTTCTTCCCAGGTGGCCTCGGCGGTTGACATGGTGGATTGTGAGGTGTACCTGGTACGTCGATAGTGCGATAAAGAACCGGTAGAGAACACTTTCGGCCAACAATCATAGACTTTTTCTTGAAAGCCGATGCTTCATCGTGGCCTCCAAGGAACACCAAGTGGACCTTTGTTGCCAACCTCTCTTCTCTTGATGTACGGTACCTGGACAACTGACTGTGAGTCCGCGAACAATCGGACAGATTGTTCGACTGTTGACAGGAAGATTCGCGGACAAATGAGAGTGTGAACTGGTACTACCGGTACTACAAGAAGTACCAGTACCAGGTACCTGGTACGGTGTGCTGGAACGACACCTCAAAAAATTTTTGGAGCAGGGGTGGGAGGCGCCGTTGCAACAACTTTTGATGAACTTCCTCCATTCGAGAGGTCGTTTGGCCGTGTTTTTTTCTCTACAGTTTCACTACTATTGCAGTGTTTCATTGTTTGTCATCACCGTTGGTTCTTTCACTCCCGCCGTACGAAAGGCGTATCCAAGTATACGTAGAGGAATTTCATCCAGGGCCATGGCTTTGGGAACAAGTACCAGTGCTGCAATAGCGGCAGATGCCAAGGGTGCCATTGATTTTTTAACCTTGGCTCGTGGTCTCAAAACGACTCCTCGTACTGGTTGGATTCGACAGGAAGCGGGACCGAAAATTGAAAGTGTGGCGGATCATTCCTGGAGAATTGCCCTGATGAGTTTGGTGGCAGCAACAAGTAGTGACAGCAAGAACAGTAAGAAAGTTGATGGAAATGATTCTACTTCTACTTCTGTGGATGTTGCGAAATGTTTAAAAATGGCCTTGATTCATGATTTGGCCGAAGCGCAAGTTGGCGATATTACTCCCCATTGTGGCGTATCCGATGACGATAAGCATCAGCAAGAATTCTTGGCCATGACGCAAATGACCAATCATTTGCAATCGTCGACGACGTCGGCCGGTCTTGGTATAGCTGGAGAAGAAATATTGGCCTTGTGGAAGGAATATGAAGAGGGGACAAGTATGGAAGCTCGATTAGTCAAGGACATGGACAAGTTGGAAATGATTCTTCAGGCACTGGAATATGAACAAGATGGAAAGAATGGAAAATCATTAGATGGATTTTTTGACTCGACACGAGATAAATGGAGAACTGATATTGGAAGAGCATGGGGTCAAGAAATCGAGTCGCGACGACAAAAATCACAGACAGACGCAAGGGATAAGTAGATTATGACTGGGCCCGTTGGTGATACTGACCGTTGAATCATGTCAGTGCGAGTCTAGTCTTTATCTTTGTACGAACAGTCATTTATTGCTACAAATCTTGCCTTTTAGTTTACATTTGTGAGATTTGCTACCCCTGGCCAACTAGAAGCTAGTGATGATGGCCGCCATGATTATGATGATGCTTCGTATCATGGTGCTTTTTCTTGTCTTGATGGTGGCGCTGTTCATCGGCCTTCGCTAAGGCGTCATGTGGATGAACTTCCTCTCCGTGAAAGGTGGGAGCGTTTTGCAGAGCTCGGTACAAAATGGTAGCAACCTCTTTACTCGTTCCGCGCTTTTGTGGATCAGCACGAAAACATATTTTCATGGCATCCTTGAATGCCTGCACCATGGGGTTTTTCCTCGAGGCCCAAGGTTCCATCAATGGCGGAGCAACGCCGTTAATGACTTGTTGTCGTACTTCGTCCATGCGTTCCTTCTTCATCTTCCCTCGAGGCGAATGCGTTGTTAGAATGTGAAACAGAACTGCCCCCAGTGCATACACATCAACTTTCTCATTGACAAGTTTTGTACTGGATGCGAGATCCATTTCCTCGGGTGCTCTCCACCACGGTTCGTGCAGGCGGGCAGGAAATCCACAAGAGTCTGTGGTGGCGTTTCCTTTCGGATAACGCAAAAACTCTGCAATATTGAAATCATTCAATTTGGGCTTACCACCCGCCACGATAGCAATATTTCGAGGGTTTATATCGTAATGGGCCATGGTTGGTCTTGCTGTGAAGTTGTGGTCCCACGGCATTCCAGGTATTCCATAGTGGGCGTGATACAAGCCAACAGATACCCCAAGTGCCAATCGCAATTTGAGCACCATGATTGCATCATTGTGCTGTCCTCGAAGTCGTCTATCCAACTGTTCCAGTGCATTGACTCCGTCTCGGAACTCTGCGATTTCATTGATTGCAGACTGTCCACAATATCCGTAAACATCCATGATGAACGGACTAAACGTCAAATGTTCCATGGCAACAGCATCTCGTCGATGCAATTCATAGTATTCGTCCAAGAACTCTCGTTCGAGTCGAAGCATCTTGATGACAACACTTGTATCTGGGTTATCCAGTCGCCACGCCGATCGAAACCATCCCTGTCCCAAGAACAACAAGGGAGTTTCGGATGGTCTCATATCTACTTCATGAAAAATATTGCAGCTGGGATGGGCTTCGACTTGCCATGGCTCGGCGGGATCACACTTATCTTGGAAGTCGCTCTCATTTTCGAATGCTCCCCCTTTGTCTTCTGCATTGGTTCCGCCTATGTCCTCGCTAGTGGAATTGGTTGTTGTAGATATGGTGGTGTTTGCCAGTGCTGATATTGATTCGGCCACTGGGTCTGAGGCTGATGCTTCCTCTTGTTGGTCGTCTTCGGCGATCTTGTGAAGGGGAAATGCGACGGATGAAATCTTTTTTGATAACCACCGTGTTGGAAGCATGGAATCAATGACCATGACGCGAGGCCTGGCGATAAACTCCTTACTCTGTTGCTGCCACCCGCTGTTGTCCGACACACTGCGAAAAAGAGGTTTCGGCATGTTGCGAGACATGATGCTGAAGGCACCCTGCGAAGGAAGCATAGCATGGTTGTTGTCGTTACTGTTGCTGTTGTTGAGATTTTGAGTCGACTCACTCAATATAGAAGTTACCATGTAGAGGTAAGTCGACATTGCTGCAAGTATCGATGCTGTTATGTATGCGGTTACCCTCCGTATGCTTCGAGGTGCCACAGCGCGTGGTGACGATTTGGAGCGAGGACTTCCTGGATGAATTTTTCGTGGAGAACTTCCATTGGGAACCTCGTGAGAATTTAGTGTCTGAGCCTGTGATTGCATCAGATTCAGGTTTGTATTTGCATTTACATTTACATTCACTTGTTGAGAGTGTCGGCGATGGGGAGTGCGAGATCCAGAAGATGCCTTCCACGGCGCCTGTTCCGTCGGGTCCGCAGAGCCATCAGTCACGGTACATGAACCCGTGTCATCGCTCCAACCATTCGTTTGTGACCGGGCGCTGCCACTGTCACGTCTGGACCCATTGGCCGGTGACAGAGGCTTTCGACAGGCACTCGGCGAAGAAGTAGAAGTAGAACAATCCATTATTCTCCTCGTCTTATACAGACACTATCAATACGAGAATTTGTTGTTGCCGACGGGGGATGTGGTTTGTGCTTCGTACTGGTTTGTCATTTTTCTTGGAACCTATAATCTTGGACTCCGAGCCCGCCGACTATCCATTCCGCTGTCACAAGCACATGCCCTCTCCAGTCACAAATGGATACTGTGGCCGACCTTGGTCGTGTCCCATAAATACTACGTGTCATACCAGTATTTGGCATTCGTGGGCACATAGAAGGTTTCGCAGCTGCGTGGCCGCCATGCGCTTACAATCTAATACTTAGACAAAAGTACAGTATTTTACAGTTTCAATATCATGTGTGTCGTTCTCGTCGGAGTTCCATCTGTAATGAACGAGCTTCGACTCTATCAAACGTCGCAATGCCCTTTGGTGACTATCACTCCTGTCAATGATCCAGATTCTTTCTGACTGAGTTTTCTTTGCAACACCCAATCCTCATCCACGGCTGCGGATTCATCATCGTCGCCATAACTCGTAATGCGAGTCAAAGTGCGGTCGGCCTTGGAGGACAAACGTGAATGGCAACTTTGGAAGGAGCTTTTGATCCTTTGTAAATCCAGCGTGCCCGTTGTACTGTCCGAGTCACGATGACGGTTTCCGACCATGCTGGAAAATATACTAGCACTACCGAATGTGGATGTGGATGAATTTGGTGATAATGGGGTCCCATCTCCGTCACCAACTTCTGGCATTGTTTCCAGCGTGGGGTTGGATTCTTCCATCATGCCCACATTGTTGCATACTTCTATCATGCCCACATTGTTGCATACTTCCTTTTTAACTCTCTTCCGTCGTCTCCAACAAAAGTAGCCAATCAGCATCCCAATCACAATAGTCAATATTATGGCAATCCATCCTCCCGTGGCCAGGCCTTGTTTGTGAGAGCTGGCATAAAGATCAGCATTGTTGGATGCGCAAGGATTGTACTCGTCTAGTCGACCAATCCAGTCGCAATCAATGTTCAAATCCTCATAGACTTGGGACAGCAAATCCATCGCCGCTGCTCCCGTGTTGAAAACAGTTTGGAATGGTTTCCTCAATGAAACCAAGTCCGTCAACTTTGAAGCAATACTTGGATTCACTTCTTGGATCAACGGAAGGATGGCACGGGAAGAGACAAAGGCATGAGTCATCAAGTCGGGGTTCCTTTCTTGGTCAGCATCAAATGCTGATTTCAACGTTGCTTGAATTATTGGTACCAAGACTAGGGCTTGAATCTTGGCCGATGCCTTGATCAATACATCACAATGCGAATTATTGTAATGTCTCGAGAGAGTGGCATTGCCTTGCACCAATGCACCACGCCCAGCATACAACAAATCCAGCATCATTCCATTAGACTCGGCTACTCCTGTTTTGACATTGCAAGTTCCAAAAGTATTGCAGTAACTCTGTCCCAAATCATAAGGTGAAAGGCGTCCTGAACCAAGTAGTAAAGCGGCAGCACGATCCCAAGCATCCATGGCTTCATGACGACTATCATCGTCCTTGTTTGCACCGGGGCTTTGACATGCGGACCAAGCATCCCTCATGGACCCAAACGCAGCATGAGGCAAAACCACCATTTGGGAAAATCGAACCCCAAGAATTCGTCGTTCCTCATCGGATAATTGCATTGGTGCATTGGAACCTTGACGGAACAATCCATCATGGATGGCATTGGAGACAAGTGCATCGCTGTACAAATCATTCGAATAAAACGACGAAAACGCTTCAAAAATAGCTGTATCGTTCAACGATACATGGGTACCACGAGCCAGACTCTGAAGACTACTCTTGCCGTATTGTCCGTATTGGTACACTTGTTCTGCCGCTTGAAAGGCATTGGCATCCAAAAGCAATTCAATCTCTCGAAGATCTTGATCCATTCGTACATACTATATGGGATAGCAACGCTCAACGTGTGAGACCGGAAAGGTCTAATGTCGCAAATTTAACAACCATATGAAAATCAACGCATAAACTTACATCGTCAAAAACCTCGGAACGACTTGGTTGGTATCCCCTGTAGGACTTTTTTGCTGTATTGTTCACGTTACAGAAAGATTGTTCCTCAAAACCAGTGGTTGCTTCCGATTTTGGTACTCCTACCTGAGGGCAGGTAAGCCCAAGACAAGGCAGCAGAATCTCATAAATATGCGTAATCATTCCATCGATTTCGGTCATGACAAATGTGCCATTGATCCATTGGTTCTCTACACCTTGTTGCTCCTTTGTTCGATCGCAACTGGCAACCAACGGTAAGACCGCTTGTGCATAGAGCTTCACGCGTTCTTTGTCATTGATCGTCAAGGAATAAACCAGACCCTGCACCAGTGGAATAGTCATAAGCTGGATCATTGCTTTCCAGACATTGTATAATGTCACTGCTTTGGTTGAATGCGACATGGACACGCTCCAAATCACAGGATCAGAGTCAGCAAACATTGTCAGAATGTAATCATTTACTCCAGGAATGATGTCATCATCCATGCCTGTAAAATGAGAACTCATTTCGTTTACCCAACCATACAATAAATGACCTGATTCTGATTTGCTGGGTTGAGCATCACCAATCCACAAGGCCCTAGCGCGGTTCATGGCCGAGGATAATTCTTGGGAAGTTCCGTTACTACGTTCATAGGCTTGGAGTCCTTGATTCACCTGATGCAATACAGACATCCACAATATCAAGACAACAACGGCCTCGGCAGCGATTGGTGATGTCGATTCCAGAGATCTAGCTACACCCGGTTTGGTAGATCCAGAATGATTGAAAGCGCCTTGGATGAGAGTGTCGGCATAGAGTAGATTGCCGCCATGGCTAAGCTTGTAAAGTTGGTAGAGAGGTTCCGCAGCCATTGCTGGAGTGGCGTCAATGAACAAGCTCTGCAAACTAACGACTGTATCATTCAGTACGACATTTTTCCCAGAGGTATAGATGGTTCGAGCAAGGTTGGGAGCACCATCGCGCAGAGCGCTTTGTATCTCGCTTATGTCCATTCCAAAATTCGAATAAGGATTCCTCTCGTCAACTACCGTGAAATCATAACAAAAGGAAAGCAATGGCTCATCCACCCAGGTTCCCATGTATGTGCAATTGATGCTCATTCCTGGCAATGCAAATTGCACGGCATCGAACACGGATTCAGTCTCTTCCCATGAAGCAATGGAGTCCTGAGGAGATTCGAAGATATTTTGTATAACTTCAGCACTTTCTGAATTGGTTGTGGCAAGAAGCGGTAATATTGCCTGTGCGACAGCAAATCCAGAAGCATGCGCCTCATCGGTGCTCTTGTCGGCCATTTTACCACGAAAGACAGCCCGTTGCAGCGTTGCCTGGATCAAAGGAATTTTCAGTAGTGGAATCGCCGTCGTCTCGATCATGTCATTCACCTCTTGACATTGTTGTCCAGACCGTAGGGACGAGAATCCATCTTCTAGAAGCTTCAGAACAACTTGATTCGACGTGGATACCCCACTCACTGTGCAGGTTCCAAAGTCTGCACACAACCCATCTCCAAGGGCTTGAAACGAAAGTCCCGACGGAAATCCATGAAAAATGCCCATGGCAAGTAACAAGGTCTTCCTTGCAACATCAAGCTGACCATCTTCACATTTTCTTACTGCTGCATCGAGATACCACAAGATACCTTGAAAGAAAACAAGGGATTGAACAAGTGCGGAATTGTCCGAGGCAACAACGTTGGAAGAGACGTTGCTGTAGACACCATCTTTCTGTAATGACTCCATGACCAAGTTATCAGCATATTGTGCAGAACCGTAGTATTCAGCAAAATCTTCAAGAATTGTTGAATTTCCACGAAGTGTGGCTAAGTTGCGCAAGCTGAAAAGAGAAGATCGGACAGTCTTGCCGGGCCATTCCAGCCCTGAGATATTCACATTGCGCCCACGCCGGTAGAAGTCAAGAGCTGCCTGATTTGATCGGGTTCGAAGTTGTATTTCAATTTGAAGAACATCTAGACTCATGCGAGAGGCTGCTCGGAATATTGGATCTGTAGAAGGGGAATTGGTCCTGATTCGTTCTTGGGCCAAGCACAGGCGACCAACCACATTCTGTAATTGCTGGGGAGCAGAGGTGGTGACGTTCAAGTCGCGGCACTTTATATCAAGACACTCTAGAAAGAGTGCTAGATCGTCAACCGTCCCGTTACTCAGACTTTGATAATCGTTCGCGGTCAGCAGCCATCCCGACAGATTTGCGTAAAGCTTTGGATTGCAACCTACACTTTGTGGAATCACAGACAAGGCATAGATGGATGCTCTTGCTTGGTCATTCTCTGCAATCGCACTCAGCAACATTTGTATCAGAGGTATCGTCAACAGCCGCTGGACTTCTAAAGTTTTGCCCCAGACATCCGGAAGGATCTGTGACGTCTCGGGGCATGACTGGCTGATTCGCTGCAACATACTGAAAGAATCCATGAGTTTGGTGTTCAGAATGGCTTCTTCTTCTGTGTGACCAAACCTCTGTGCAGCCTCCTGCATCACTGAGTAAAACAGCCAACCTTTCTCCAATGACCCTTCTTGTTGGCCTTCCCCAATCCAAAGGGCTACAGCAGCATCCAAGTCAAGAGACGCATCCTGGTGAGCACTGCAGGTTCTCCAGACTGCCCATAGATACTGAGAGATCATCATCCAAACATTCAATACTACCGAGGCTTCACCTAGCAGTTGCTTCTTTTTCAAATTCAGAATAAGCTCATCGGCGTAGGGATATGTGGCATTGTGCGATTCTAGAGCCGATTCATTGTACAATGCATACTTATACAAATTGAAGATCGGATTGTCTCCCATCCACCGTGTTGCTTCGACGCTGAAAGATGACAGAGTAACTTGTTCGCGTCTGCCAAAAACGGAGTGGCGTCCTTGTCGATAAATCGTTTGAGCATGACTTATCGAAGAAGCGTTTTTCATATCTCGGACATCCAAGGCTATAGAAGCAACTTGACTGGCGAGGTCAGTGTCAGAGAAAAGGTAGCGTCCAGATGTCATTTTGTTGATTGGAATCTGAAGGCGAATGTCTTCACAGAGTGTTAAATTCAGTGTACGCAGTGTCCCTATTTCCTTGCAGTCGATACCCAGGTGTGGTAATGCTGTGTACAGAACTTGAGCAAGGTCATAAACCGAAGATCGCGAAAGTGTCAACGCCTCGGGAAGGAGGAGTTGCAATTTGGTCCCAACATCGCACTCGGGATAGGCTTCACGAAGAAGTGGTAGCAGCGTTCGTGCAATTGCATGGACTGAGCCGGGGCTTGTGGTATTTGAGCTCGTGTCATCAGAGGTTGCAAATGTCGCTACAGACGCCAGGATCCCTTGAATCACAATAGTTTGCAAAGCTGGAATGACAGATTTGTCGATCACATTTGCCAAGGCGACGCAATGGCCGTAGGAAATTGACTCTTTCCCCGTGGAAAATGCTTCAAACATCTTATTGTTGACACGTGAGTTGCCGTTTGAGCAGGTACCGAATAAGGAACACAAAGTTCTTGAGACCCCGTAGAGGAGTGGTCCTCCCTTGCTTCCTCGATCGCTGGCACTATTCATCGACCCTATGTACAATGCAGCAGCAATATCCCAATAATTGAGGGCAGTGTCCCTTTCTTGTTCACACTTCTCCTTCGAGAGAGTGAGAGCCGAAATGATTGTAAAGAAGGATACATGATACGACAGGAGTCCCAAAACAGCCTGCGAAATCTGTTTACTTGTAAGACTGCGGAACACATCCTCGCGTTGCAGAGCCCCTAGTAGATCGTGATTGGCAATGTTGCTAGCATCATGACTTGAATTTCCAAATGTGTAGTTGTCCAGAGGAATTAATGGATCTCCCACTTGTGGTATCACCTTGTTTAATGCCATACTTTGGAGACTAAATGGTGTATGGTAGCCTTGTCTGTACAAGTCCAAAGCCGGACCGAGAGCTTCTTCACTGAGGAAGATACTTAGTCGTAGCATATCACGATCCATGCGGCTATAGAGCACAGCATCAGGGTTTGTGGCCACGTATCCCGCAAACTTTGCCACCAGACCATCCCTACATTGAGGATAACTCAAGTGTTGTGTATGATTTCCAATTTCATCACATGACACTTTCATGCAGCTGAATCCATTTTGAAGGGATCCCACCCATGACTTTTTTTCGGTTTCATTCAAGGAGGTAATCTTGTCTACATTGAGCACCTTGACCAAGTTTTCATCGCAGGCAGCAATGTGTGGTACGACAGCCGCCAAATATATCTCTGAAAGCAATGGCTCTTCCCCCAATATCACGAAACGAATCAGGTTCTGAAGAAGGGGGACTATGGTCAAGCTTTTCATTCTGGTAATCTTCCTTTGCAGGTCAGTATGATTACTTGCGTCAGAGCAAACGTCCCCGCTTAAAATAGCACTCTGAACTGAAGCAAGGCCATCGATTATTTGCGTATTCACCAAAGCCTCGTCTGTTGATTTGTTATAGAACTCACTGGCTGTCTCAGCCAGTTTGTGCAAAAGGAATCCTCCTGTCGATGTGCCGTCTTCGACCCCGATCCAGAAAGCAGCTGCGCGGTCGAGTGATGCCAAACTTTCGTCAGGATCGTACTCGTAAGCACAATTGATCCACACAGCGTTGAGCTCGTGGGTAGTTGCCATCCAGACATGGAGCACTAGAATAGCTTCTGATTGAATACCAACAATCTTTCGTGCAATAGTGTCAGAAACCATAGTATCTGCATAAAAGTCAGCTCGCCGAGAGCGGAAGTATCCCTGCTTTTCACCATTTTGCCGTCCTTTCTCAGAAAACGTATGTCTAAAGATGATAAAGTCAGGATCGTTAATCATCTCCTGTGACCACTCAAGACTCAAGGCAGCCAAGGATAAATTACTGTAGTGCGGCGAGGTTTCAGGAAATGTCTTTTCAAGCTAGTGCGACCCAATGTCAGAAATACTTACCTTATGGCATTGGTTACGTTCGAAATCGCAACATTTCCTTTTCGATAGATACGTTCAATATCTTCGAAATTGTTGGTGCTGTTGATGGCATCCAAGTCGATTGCCAATCCAAGAATTGGTCGTATGTCAGTCGTCGTTACGTATCTACCTCCACCAAGCGACTGTTTCTTTTCTATTGAAACAGCTCGATTTATTTGACTCTGTTCGTCACCCGATCGTTCCAGCGGCTCTACAAAAAACCCATGTCGACTCTCTTGGCCGCCTTGGAAGGAACAAACTGTGGACGAGAAAAAGATGCAAAAACATAAAGAAAGCCTTATCATGGTAAACGCTTGTGATAGAACACGACCATCCATGGCATCACTGACAAGGTTGAGTTTGCATGGCATCGCATTTTCAATGTATCAAACAGTGCTGCGATTCTTCATTGTAATCTTGTTTGCATTTGAGAAATTAGGCCGAAAAAGTGAGCCGTTGATTCTCCCCGACGAAAATAGACACCAGCCTGAAACGTGGTCACGCAAGAATTTTTGGTCGATAGAGTCATTTAGTAGCACTCTACGTACCAGGTATGCATTAATTGTGCAAAGTTAGTACTTCGGTAGGCCCTTTTTCGGTTCGAGTTCCGCCAAACCCGCACGATTCACGGACCGTTCCTCTAGTATTACACGAGCAAACTACCAAACGTGCCTCTCCTTAGAAAATACTAGTACTAATGGTATATACTTCGAAGTAATATATTCCTATCCAACTATGACTGTAGATTTATGATTGATTTAGTGAGAAGTTAACACCAAATATATTACTCGGTTTTGGGGGTTCATGGATGAGCATCAAAAACTTCTTGACGGAGAACTGTACAGAAAGCTTCATGATGTTCCTGGAATTTACGAAGCGACAACACCCACTGCTATCCAGGAACATAATCCTGAAACCACAAGTGAGTCGTACAATCATGCCTGATAATTTATCTTAGATTCAATCCAGTCGTAACTCACTTGAACAGAGGCTTTGACTTTAGCCCTTTTTATCCTGTTGTGCCTGTCATTTAGACGGACGGCTGGTCAGAATTCCACATCGGCACTGGAATGCATGGATCGTCGAGATAGAAAATCGACGGCAGAAGCGTGCCGTTTTCTGATAGCCGCTGAGGAATTATATTATGTCTGCATCAGACAAATCCATTCTTGACTTCAGAGCTGTGATTTCTTCAAAGTCGTCATCATCATCAGGTGGAGAGGCGTCGTTGTGCATATCCTCAGCCAAAGCAACAGTTTCACCCGAGCCTGGTGTACACACCCGAGATGTGGATGAAAATGCTTTCTCGAGCAAATCCATTGAATGATTCAGTTCCCCAGTTTCAGACGTCATAAAGCGGGGGTTATTCTCTGGCAACTTCGCCACCTTTCGTCGGCGCCTCCATAATATGTAGCAAAGGCATAGGAACAGGGCTCCTAGAATCGGTCCTACGATCATCCATATCCAGTTGTCGGGTCTGTACACAACTCCATCGCAAGGTTCGTAACCATCAATATTGCCGATCGCTTCACAATCGACATTCATCGAAGGATAGGCCTTTGCGAGAGCGGAGAAAACGTCCGACACCAAATTTTTTGTACTCGAAGGAGGAGGAAATCCAAGTTGCTTATCCATAGACTGCGATGCATCAGTATCGGCCCCTGCTACCAAAGGGAGGAGAGCTCGTGAATAGACATATCCGTTGGCTCGGTGCATCTCAGATTCAGTTCCTTTCGATTTGGCAATGTGGACGGCTGAGTAGAGAGCGCCTTCAATTATTGGCACGAGAAGCAACCTAGAAATTTCAGAGGCAGCTTTTCGAAGTTGGCCGCAGTTATTGCTCAATGCAGCACCTCGTCCAGTATACAAAAGCGTCACCAGTTCTTCGTTGATAGTAACACCGGTTTTCTGATCTTTGCAAGTGCCAAAGTCTCTGCAATATTCTTGTGCCAGGTTGTAGAACATATATCCTTCTTGCGTACCATTTGTTTTCGAACCTTCCAAGCTTCCGATAAGCATGGCTGCACCTCTATCCCATTCAGTACTGTAACCTGACGTTCCCACCGATGACGAGCTAGAACAATCCGAAATGGCATCAAATAATGCTTGGAGTGCACCAAAATACATGACCAAAACTTGAGCTGATCTCAATACAATCCCTTTGCGCTGAGCGTCGGTCCATTGTTGCCCTTCCGAATTTTGCAAAGCAGATCGAATAATATGATCAGCGTAGTTGCTTGGATCTTTGTACTTGCTTCCATAGTAACGAACATACGCATCGTACTGGGGCACGATTTTTCGTTCCGATGTCGTCGCAAGTTGAAACAAGCTGACACTTCCAACATCAGCGCCTTGCACGTGCATTCCATAAGTGTATAAGTTTTCGGCGGCCCCATATGCTTTCATTTCGAGCAGAATGTCAAGCTGACGCATGTCTAGGTCTATTCTCGCATAATCACTAACCGCGCTAGCTGGTTTGTAGCCTGCCAAACTGGCCATGGGATCCGGATCCTTACACAACGTAGAGTTATCGGTCATCTCCTTCTCGTGAACGCCAATATCACTGCATGTTAAGCCAAGGCATGGATAAAGACTACGAATCATCGAAATGATCTCTTCCGTGTCCGTCACTTTGTATGATCCAGTCATCAGTTTGCTTTTCAAGTACTCGTAAGGTCCTGGACCACAGCTAGCTGCAAGTGGTACAACTGCGTTAGCGTATAGCTTTACTCGTGCCTTGTCGTCCTCGCGAAGATTATGGATAAGACTCTGTATCAAAGGAATGGCCATCAGAGAGAGGATGTTGTTGGCGATTCGTGATAGATGCAGGTAGGATGATGCACTCTCAGAGCAAGAACCAGGAAGGGAAATTTCGTTTTTCGCGTCGTTGAACTGCTTCAAGATGTTCGTGTTTGTTCTGGATTGGCCCCCGGTGTCCATGTTGAAGAGCACTCCCATTCTTTCAGCCATGGCATATAGAAGGTGACCGTTTTCACCGCTTCCTGCCACTTGCCCGTCACCAATCCAGTAGGCTACGGCAATGTCAATGGAGGAAATTCCATCATCATCATGGATCTCTTGTTTTTACAGTCTTTCAGTGTTGTATAGAGAGAATGCGCAATATGCATCCAAAGGTTAAACGCCAACATGGCCTCGACTGGAAGCATTGCTGTCTTGCCGCTTGCTGTTTTGAACGCATCCGCCACAAGAGAATCTGCATATATTTGAACTTCTCTGGACATGAAAGTGCCATCTTTGTCCTGCAAAGCATACATGAAGATATTGAAAAGTGGCTCATCAAGCATCTCTTGGGTTTCTTCAGTCGAGAATGACTTGAGACTCCTTAATCCTATGAACTTTCCGTTCTCGTCGTAGACCTGAGAATTTTTCCCATCTTCGTACACAAGCTTTGCGAGATTAATGTTGTTGGATGTTAATGCATCTTGAATATCAGAAATATCTTTAGCAATGTTTGCTTTGTCTTGCACATACGTCGAAGTTACATAGAGACCATCGCCGAGATCTGTGGGTGTATCGGGATTCGGCTCCTGCCCCGGCACGTTCCCCGCGCCATCCTGGGTATTCAGGCAAAGTGTGTAGTCGGGATTGTCCACAGGGGTACCAATATCTTCACAAGTGATCCCCAGCCCACGCAGCGAGTAAGCAAGAGCTGTGGTGATACTTGCAAGGTCCTTTGTATCTGATACCACAGTATCAAAGGTTCCACAGTACTGCTCAATGGTTGTAGCACTGGTACTGTTGACCTTATTGATCAACGGGAGCATGGCCTTCGCAAATATGAACTCGGCCGCCAAAGACTGATCCTTGAACGCATTGGCGACCTCGCTCTGAATCGAGAAATCATGGAAAGCTTGAACCAGAACGGCTGCAAGTTTCGGGATGACTTCGTCTTCTATGAGGCGTTCCACAAAATCACAATTCCCTTCCTTCACAGCATCACGACCGTAGGCGAATTCTAAGAGAAGGCCTTGGTTGGCTATTGTCTCCTCTCCTGCCCCACAAACATCCAAGTCAACACATATTTCCTCGCTTAACGAATACATAAAAGTTCCTCCCGAGCCCTCACGTCCTCCTGCGAGTAGTCCTTCGCTTGACCCAATGTATAATGCTACAGCCGAATCCCAATCGTTTTGAGCAGCTTCCGTATTCTGAGCCGAACAACTTGCAACAGAGGAATACATTTTCACTATGGTACCCATGAACGAATACATCCCTTGGATGGTCCGGAAAGCAAGTTCAGCACGCCTTGTTGAATTGGTCGATACAAAGTCCCCACTTTGTTCGATCGCAGAAGTAACAATATCTTCCGCAAAAGAGGCAGAGCCGTAATATTTCACATACACTTCATGCAAAGGAACATTTGTGGCTTTTGCACGGTTCAGAGATAGTAGCGACAGGTACTTTTCCACCGAATCTACGTCACTGTAAGCATTTCGGCCGTATTTGAACAAATCATTTGCTGCTTCGTATGCTTGTGTTTTGATCAGAATCCAAATTTGTAACGCGTCAAGGTCCAACCGGGCAATCTCGGATACGTCGGAATTGGGCTTGTATCCCGCCATGGGCAAGAATGGGCTAGTATCCAAGTAGTAGTTCAACCGAGTGTCGAGTGACTTTAGCAAGGCAGACAAATTAGTGTCGACCGAACTACCCGCTGTGAGATCTTCACTTGTGATTCTCTGGCATCGAAGGAAGGCAGCAAGCTGCTCCTTGACGTCGTCGGTAACTTTGTCAGTCGAATAGTTGTTGACAAACGTTGTCTCAAGATTCTCTCCAATCGCATCATCGCAACCAAACGCCTGGGGCAAAATAGCGACAGCATAAAGCTGCACCATGTTCTTACTGCCACTATACAGCGATGATAAAAATGCGAGGATGAGTGGTTTTGAAAGAGTTCGTACGAGTTCGTGGACTTGATAATAGAACAAAAAGCTCCCCTCCTCAGTGTCGCATGTTGCGGCCGCTGTTTGGAGATCATTAAAGCGCTTCATCAAGACAGCGTTGACATCGGCCTCTTTCTCTTCCAGTCCGAAACCTTGTGCAGCCGTTTGGGCAACGGAGTAGAGCATCCAGCCCTGATCAAACTTGCCTTCTTGTTGCTCTTTTCCGATCCAGAGAGCAACGGCGGAATCAATGTAGGGGACTGGATCTCCGAGGAGGTCACATGCTTGCTGTGCTTCATACAGTCTATGTACAATCACCATCCAAACATTCATGACAACTGCTGCGTGCGCAGCAAGGACGTGATTCTTTCCACCGTTAAGGGCCTCGGTGACCACTTCGTCGCCGAAGGTATACGTATCAGCTGACGGATCGAATATGTCTCCATCGTCATAAAGTGCGTAACGATAAATATTGAACATGGGTTCGGCCACCATGGCGTCGACCATTTCAGTACTGAAAGCCGCCAAACTTTTCACGCCACCGTGTCCGAATAATCCCCGCGCAACATTGTTCGTTCCATTGGTGTACGTAGCGGATGCCTCACTTAGCGACCCTTTGTACATATCACGAACATCCAGCGCAAACGTCCCGTCTTCGGCCGCATCAACGCTTTGGAAAACGTAGCGACCCCATGCAATGTTCTTTGTTGTACTATCCGTGTCTGGCGTTTCTTGGCACATTGAGCCGTCCGACGGTTCATCTTGAAATTGACCAATGTCAGCACATGGTGTTGGCATACCCTTGACGGCCGTTCGCAGCGCCTCGGCAACTGCTGAGTATCCATCAGGCACTGGCTGCGTCGAGAGTTGAAACTCCATGTTGGACTTGATCTTGGCAGCGCTATCTGAGCTGCTTTTATTGATAAGGGGAAGAATACCTCTTGAAAAAGTATCGCCGATGGCAAGACTACTATCTGTTGTTCCGGCAGCAAGGCCTGCATTGTAGGAAGCATATTTGATGGTTCCCTGGATCAGTGGGATCAACATCGTTGGAAGGATTGTTTCGTCGAGCATCGTTTTGAGGTCGTCGCACGATCCACCACTGATCAAAGCCACTGATTGGTTGAGACCCTTGACAACTTTTTCGTTGGCGGCAGCCACAGCAACATTATTGCTGTTGTCTGCTAGATTGGCGCATGTTCCGAATTCTCCACAAAGGTCGTTCGAGGCGGCATAAAGTAACTCACCATCGAACTTGTTTCCATCATCATCTTCGCCTTCCATGGATCCAATGTAGAAAAGAGCTCCCGTATCCCAATAATCCAGAGCAGTCGTTTGGTCGACCGTACATTGCTCGAGCGCGTACTGTAGAGACGTAGCAGACGTCATGAACATGACAACATATTTCAGCAAGCCTACTACCATGTTGCGGTTTTGCTCTCGGCTGGCACTGTTAAAGGGTGGCACGAGCTGCACAATGTTCGTGAACAAGGTATCGGCAAAATCATCCGCGGCATAGTAGGATTGAAAAGTTGCAATGTACGAGTTCTCGGTAACAGCCGGGATCACTGCGTTCGTCGCCACGTCCTTTAACGTGTATCCATCGGCATTCCAACCATAGGTGTACCATTCTTCCGCCGCTCCATAGGCCTCGAAGCGTAGAAAGATATCTATGGCTTTGATATCACGATCCAGGCGACTTTTGATGATTGCACCTGTGCGTTTTGATTCGTATCCGGCTGCCACTGCTGTCGTCGAATCAGTGCATGCTGGTACAACACCGCCCAAATAGGAACCTACATCACCGCATGAAATATCTAAACATGTGTAGGCCTTTTGCAGAACTTTGATGACCGAGTCCACTAGACTTGGTGTCACATCGCGAAAGATAGCCACATGCAGCACCTCATCATAGGAAGCAGGATTACAGGCCGCAATTCTCGGAAACGTGGCCAGAGCATATAGTTCCACAAAGTGGCCGTTCATTTCCGTGCTTTGAACGGTTTTACTGTAGTGGATAAAGTTTTGAACCAAAGGTACGGTCATTAATCCAACCATTCGTTTCACCGTCTTGCGCATTGAGACAAAGCCATCCGTTGTTCCACAAACATCGCTTTTCAAATCTGCTTGAACTTCGACAAAGCGATCCATGAGTTGAGTGTTGACCCACGATTCCCCATCATCCTGACCAAATCGTTCCCCGGCATTTTCCGCCAAAAAGTAGAGCAAATGCCCTTCATCATTACTGCCCTCGACTTGCCCTTCCCCAATCCAAAGTGCGGCAGCTTTATCCAGGGCGGCCAAACCTTTGGTGGAATCCTGGGCCTTGCACTCTTGTAACACTTGGAACAATTGATATACGACTGCCATCCAAACACTAGTCACCAAGGCCGCCTCTGTTTCAATGTCGTCGTAGTTCAATGCAAACAAGTCATTAACCAAAGTGTCGCCATATTGTTCGATAGGATGCCCGTCGAAATTTCCTTCTTCTTCCCCTTCATTGGCATTTCCGAGAACCAAGAATGCATGCCGATAAAAGTTGTAAATGGGAGACATAGCCATGGTATCTTTGGCATTCAAACTGAGAGATTGCAGAGTGATAATTGAAGACCTGATGCGGTGAAACGTAACACATAAGGACAGGTTGAGAACGCTGTTCATGTTTGTAGAGACATCAGAGTTCGAATATCTGGGCCACCAGCCACGACTTACCCACTACTATCTCGTTTAACGCCCTATCCAAAACACCAAGGGAATCGGGGGTAAAAATAGAAGATAGAAAACGCCATGAGCGATCCACGCCAATTGTGTTTTTGCACTTCCCTGCCCATGGCCTCTTCGCGGAGAGGGCCAACTTGGTGTCTGCTTACCTCCTTGTAAATGGTTGCTTTCATAGTAAGATTGGTCGTTTCTCTCATGTCCGCCGCATCAAGTCCGAGATTCAATAAATTCTGAACATCGGTTGTAGTCTCAAAACGGCCACCCAACAGTGGAATCGAGTCGACTATGGGAAGGGTCAATAATAACCCGAGTATCGACACGACAAGCGAAATAGTGGGGAAAAAGACGGGTCGCATCTTTCCTCCATTAACTTTCCGAGATGTATGTATACCCAATGTGTGTGTGTGTGTGTGATGGCGGAAGACTACCCTATGGCAACGCAAATGGACTGCCGATGTCACCCTCGTTCGACGGAAGCGTTTCGTAGAAATGTGACAATAACGACAGTGGTGCTCGTCAGGTACCCCAATCAGTGTTGTATCTGTTGCGCCTAAGGAGAGATGCAGATATGGACCTATGCGTGTGTTGCTGCCTTGTGTTCTTCGCTTTGAGTCGAACCCCCACCCAAAAAGTTTATTTTCTTCTACTCGGTTCGTTTCATACAAGCGTCGTCGAGTTCGGTACAAGGTACAGTTACACTTGACTTGCACTTGGTTTTTGGTTGACAAAAATTGGCGTGATGATGAGAGTGCACCTTGCCACGGAGAGAGGTGCGCGGTCACGGAAGCCAAAATGTCTCCGTAAACCGTACCAACTCCGACATGGACTCGCACGACCCGCCTCGACGCGCTAGAACTATTTTTTGGCGCAACCTGCGGATATGCCCCATAGCCGTTGAGTGTTGAGTGGCAACATTGGAACTTATCTAAAGATTTCGTATAAGCCCCTTTCGCAATAATTTCTCACGACAAAAGGTGCATCGGAAGCATGTCTAGAAAATGGACACGGTGCATCAATCTTGTCAACCCATGACTATGTCCTGAAATTGGTGGACTTGCACCTCCGACATCTGGAGAGAAACCACTTCTCGCAATGACGATAACATGCAACAAATCGCATTTTCCTTGAGCCATTCTGCGGATGCAGTCCTAGGACCTAGGTAGTATCAAGCAAACAACACAAATCCCCAGTGTGTGACTTTTTCATGGAAATTCGCAGGATTGGAGTCTCGTTCTTTCTACTACCGGTAGTATTACATTTATGTTGAACATTTTGCTTCCATATGCTTCATCTCTCAATTGATGCTGAAAAATATCTCTCTGTCATCATTCCAAGGAATGGTGAGAGGGACTGGATTGGGCCAGAGAAATCGAACCTGTTTCGTGATGGACGAGATTTACGTCGGTCACACGAGTTCAAGAGAACTCCTCATTTCATTACCGCAAATCATGGAAACGTCCTTGAAATGAGAGAATGAGTTTTTTGTCACAAGACGTGGACAGGTATAAAATGGCAATTTCAAGAAATGGAAATACCATCCCGCAACAATATACGATTTCCACTTATCTCCCTACCGTTCGCTCCGCACAAACTGCATCACGTCCTCAAAGCACATTGAGAGTAGTGTGGGAGGATGCTTCTTCTTCCGAATCATCGTAACCAGACGACGCGTCCGTGTAGGGGTCCTCCGTTAGACGCGCCATCTCGGGTACCTTTGTAGCCATGCTTTGTCGGGAGGTGGAAGAAAATGCCCTCTCCAACAAGTCCATGGAATGATTGAGTTCTCCAGTCTCGGGCAAGATGAAACGGGGATTGTTTTCAGGAAGCCGTCGACTAGTTTGTTTACGCGCTCGGACAAACCACACTACGCAAAAACACAAGGTACAGGCACCCAATAGTGTCCCGAGGACAATCCACAGAACTTGGTCCGGTCCATTTTCGTCCTCAACACCATCGCAAGGATCGTGCCCATCGATTGTTCCAATCAATTCACAATCAACATTCATGTCTGCGTAGACGTTGGCAAAGGCTGAAAACACTTTTGACATGGTCTCTCTTCTTGACGTGGGTTCTTCAAGTCCCAGAAAATTGTCAATGGTCTCGGCAGAGCTCCAGTCCGCATTGGCAACCAGCGGCAACAATGCCCTTGAATAGACATATCCCAAAGCCCGATCAATGTCTGATTCATCACTACCTCGACTGGTAGATTTTGATAGTTGTGCGGCGGAGAAAAGAGCACCTTGGATCATGGGGATGAGTAGCAGTGACGAAATGCTTTTCAGGATCTTACGAACACTACCACAATTATTCGTCAATAATGCCCCACGACCCGAATACAATAACGATATCAGTTGGTCGTTGACATTGGCTTGGGTGTTGTCCTGGTGACAGGTTCCAAACTCTTTGCAATTTTCAATGGCGAGATCATACAATAGATACCCATGATGGTTAGTGCTGCTGTTCGTCGTACTTTCCTGGATACTTCCCATGTACAAGGCTGCGCCTTCGTCCCATTTATCGCCAAGGTCATTCAACGTTCCAGCTTCGTTGGTGTCACAGTTTCCTGCAGCCTCATAAAGAGGCTGGAGAACGGCAAAGTACATGACCAGGACTTGGGCAGATTTCAAAACAATGATTCTTCGCTGTGCGTCACTCAATTGGAGATTACCAGTGTTGTCGAGTGCCGACCGAATGATGGTATCCGCATAGAGTCGAGGAGTATCCAAGGAATGACTGTAGTACCGAACGAACGCATCATATTGAGGGACAACGTCTCGGTCGCGAGTGGTTGCCAAATGGAATAGGCTGAGGGGGTTTCCATCCGTGGTACTTGTGGCGTGTTTACCGAACGTGTACAAATTCTTGGCAGCATCATAAGCCTTCCTGCCCAACAGGATATCCAATTCGCGTAGATCAAGGTCGATTTTTGCAATGTCCCGGACTGGATATTTGGTTTTGTAACCAGCCAGGGAACTCAACACGTCGGGATCCTTGCACTGCTGCTTGCTGGTCTCGTTTCTCTCGATCTTGTGAACTCCAATATCCTCGCAAGTCAAGCCAAGACAGTTATAGGTGCTTCGGATATGGGAAATAATGTCATCGATTTCCATTGCAGTATATGTCATGCCGAGGAGCTTTTGCTTCAAGAAATTAAAATCATCTGGACTACATCCAGCCATGACGGGGATCACCGAATGTGCATATAGTTTCACTCGAGGTCGGTCGTTCATGTACAAGTTATGGATTAGACTTTGAATCAATGGCACGGCCATTAACGAAGTGATCTGGTTCACAATTCGCGACAAACGGACTAGCGACCCGGGTTGGTTGGCCGAACAGGCACCAGGCAACGAAATAGCATGCTTGGCTTCATTAAAAAGTTTCAAGATATTGGCGTTCGTCCTGGATAGTCCCCCATCATCGGCATTGAAAATCTCTGCCATTCGTTCTGTCACTGCATACAACAAATGGCCCTTGTCACCACTTCCTCCAAGTTGACCATCTCCAATCCAATACGCAACGGCAATGTCGAGAGAGTGAATGCCAAGATCATCCACCAATATTGACTCTTTACAATCCTTCAGCGTCTGGTAGAGTAAATGAGCAATCTCCATCCACAGATTGAGCGCTAATATCGCCTCGACTGGAAGCAACTTTGTAGAGTTGGTCAAATTCTGGAATGCATCGTCCACCAACGAATCCGAGTAGATGCGTACGTCACGGGACAAGAATTTACCGTCAGCGTTTTGCAAGGTATAGGCATAAAAGTTGAACAGTGGTTCATCCAGCATATCCTTTGTTTCTTGAGTTGAAAAGGATTGGAGACTTCTCAAGGATTGGAATTTGCCACTTTCATCAAAAACTTTGGAATTCTTCCCATCTTGATAGATCAGTCGTGCCATTTTGGAACTGTTCGATTCCAATGCACTTTGTAGGTCAATAACATCCTTGGCAATGTTCGCTCGATCTTGGACATAGGTGCTGGTTATATACAATCCATTTCCAAGATTGGTGGGTGTTTCAGGAATCGGTTCTTCGCCTGGGACATTTCCCATCACATCTTCCTCATCGTCACTCTGGAGGCAAAGGGCAAGTTGAGGGTTGTTGACTGGAATTCCAACGTCAGCGCAATCAATGCCCATTCCCCGAAGAGAATAGGCTAGGGCCTCCACAATTGGCAAAGCAGCCTGCTCAGTTGTAATTGCTGAAAACTGACCGAATGCATTCTCCATGATGGAACTACTTGTACTGTTGGTCTGGTTGACAAATGGAACAAGTGTTTTTGACAAGACATAAGTGGTGGCGACGGAAGTGCTGTTAGAATCGTTGTCATTCTCAAGTTGAAGAATAGCTGATATTGTTCCTTGAATCAAAATTGTCAAATAGGAAGGAGTTAACTTTCCATTGATGATTCGATCAAGCGCATCGCAATTTCCATCGTGAATAGCATCACGACCTGCAGAAAAATTGATCAGAATGTCTTCATTCAAACTAGATTCCGCCGACGCTTCACAAACCCCAAATTGTGAACATTCCTGATTCGCAAGTGAATACAAAAAGAATCCCCCTGGTCGACCACCTGCCAAACTACCTTCTATGGATCCCACGAAAACGGCCACGCCTTCGTCCCATTGCTGAATCGCCAAAGTTCTCCCCTTTGTGAATCCTTCCTGCGATTTGTTGGCTCCCATACATGACTTGCGAGCCATATAAAGACTATTGAATGTTGCATCGAACGTGACCATGGCTTGAAGTGTTCGAGTAACCAACTCGGTGAGCTGCCTTCGAGTTGCCCCAGCGAAATCGTCAGATTGTGAAAATGCCATTTCTACGATTTCGTTGGAGACAAACTTCTTTTGGTAATAATGGTCAATGACTTCTTCAGGAAGACTACTCACAAAGCTGTTGCGTTTAGAAAATGATTCCAAAGTGAGATATCTTGCATCTTTGTTCTGGTCATAGCTATTATGTCCTTTTCGGTAGATTTCTTCGGCAGCCTGGTATGCCTTTGCTTGCATCATAATCTTGATTTCAAGGACGTCCATATCGAGCCTAGCCATTTCCAACAAGTCCGTGTTACTTCTGTAGCCTGCCAAGTTAAAATGAGTCATCATGTACCCACGGTACTCTAGCTTGGTAATTAATCTCTTCAATAGATTCCTGAAATCCAAGTCGGCAGAATTGGTGTAGTGAAGATCCTCTGGCGTAATCCTCTGACAGCGCAAAAAGGTGGCTAGATGTCCGAAAAATTCATCTGTCAAGGAATGTCGAGAGAAGCCATTGAAAAGTACATCTTGTAGAGATCTTCCTATTGTCTCATCACATGCAATTGCCTGTGGAATTACAGCAACAGCATACATCTGAACCATGTTTTGACTGCCATTGACAAGGTGATGTAGCATTGTGAAGATGAGTGGTTTGGTAAGTGTCCTTACCAATTCTCCGACATAAAAGTACAAATCGTCAGCTTTGCTTGCGGCCAAGGAACAAGTTTTAGCGGCAGCATTGGCAGCGTTGAATAGTTCCATGAGCTTAGTATTCACTGGCGCTTCTCCTTCTGGCATTCCAAAGGTTTGGAAGGCTGTTTGGGCTATTGAATAAAGCATCCATCCTTGATCAAATTTCCCTTCTTGTTGCTCCTTTCCAATCCATAGGGCTACTGCAGAATCAATGGAGGGGATGGGATCTTCTTTTTCATTGCAAAGACGTACTGATTCATACAATTGATGGACGATTACCATCCAGGCATTCACGACGACGGCTGCTTCAGCGGCAAGTTTACTGTCGTCCGCGCTGTCGAGAGCTTTCGCGACCACTTCGTCTGCGTATAAGAAGTCTTTTCCAGAGCTTTCTTCAAAAACTTGATCATCGTAAAGTGCATAGCGATAAATGTTGAACATTGGATCATCGTCCATGTATCGTGTAGCATCTTGGCTGAGGGAAGCGAGGCTTGTTACGTTGAAGGATCCTGAGAGCCCAGCGCCAAGTGCATTTTTCCCATTGTAGTAGATTCGTCGGGCTTCCTCGACGCTTGTCGCTTGAAACATGTCACGAACATCTAATGCAAGAGAACTTTCTCCATCAACAGCTTGAAGATCTTGGAAAACATATCTTCCAAAGGCAATCTGGTTGGACAGAGATGGTGCCTGGGTACTATTGGAAACACCACGAGCAGGACACAAGTCTCCATCCATGGATTGACGCACAAATTCTCCCACGTCAACGCAAGACGTCGACATCCCGCCAATCGCATTTCTAAATGCGCTTGCAATAGATTGGAAGCCTTCCGGCACTGGTTGAGTCACCATCTGAAACTTCATGTTGTTCATTATTGTTGAGGCACTGTCAGCGCTGCTTTGTGCGACGATAGGAACGATTCCTCGGGCGAATGTGTCTCCGACAGCCACGCTTGGATCTGTTGTTCCAGGTTCCAGGTTGGCATTGTATGATGCGTACTTGATTGTGCCCTGAATCAATGGGACTGCAATCGTCGGCAGCACTTGGGTTTCCAGGATGCCCTTGGCAATGTCACAAGAACCTCCCTGGATTGCAAGCAAGCCTTTCTTGAAACCTTCAACTGTGACATGATTCGCAGCTGCAATTGCAACACCATCATTATGAATAGCTTCGGCAATACAAGTTCCAAAGTCAGCACAAAGCTGTTTCGCCGTAGCAAATATCAACTCGCCTCCGTATGGCTGGCCGTTGCTTGCTGCTCCTTCCATGGATCCAATGTAAAGGAAGGCTCCCGTGTCCCAATGATCTGCCGCAACGACTTGGTTTTTGTTGCATTGATCGACTGCATACTGAAGCGACGACGCAGAGGTCATGAACATCACCACGTACTTCAAGATTCCTGTCGCTAGATTACGGAGCTGGTTTGTGTCGGCGTTGTCGAAAGGAGAAATTCGTTTGAAAATGTTTGTCATCATGTTATCCGCAAAGTTTTCATCGTTGTAGTATTTCTGAAAAATGTTAATGTAGGACATTTCCGACCACGCAGGAATCAGCTTGTTCTGTGCAAGGTCCTGCAATCTGAAGACAGCTGAGTTCCACCCATTTTGATACCAGTCTAGGGCCGCTTCATATGCCTCAAAACGGAGGAAAATATCGATAGCTTTGATGTCGCGATCGAGATTAAGCTTTTGTCTCGCACTTTCTCTGCCGCTTGCGTATCCTGCGGCCACTACCGTTGTCTCGTCGTCACATTCGGGAACAGTACCACCAAGGTAAGTGCCCACTTGAGCGCAGGTAATATCAAGGCAATTATAAGCTCCTTGAATCATATTGATGGCCATCTGAGTCTGGTTGGACTGCAACTTGTGCACCACCAGCAATTCAAGCATTTTGTCATATGCCACTTGATCGCAGACAACCACCCTTGGCATCGTTGCGAGCGTATACAGTTTGACAAAGCTGCTTCCCCCTTCATTCTGTAGATTCATAGTGTGATGAATAAGATTTTGGACCAACGGTACAGTCATCCATTCAATAGATTGTTTCACATGGTTTCTCATTTCTCGAATTCCACCGTCCGTCTGACAAGCACCGGTGGTCAAGTTGGTTTGCATAGTCACAAGGAGATTTATTAGTCGTGTATTGACCAAAGTCTCCCCATTATCCTGTTCGAATCTTTCACCCGCGCTTTCAGCAAGATTATAGAGTAAGTGCCCCTTCTCGTTACTTCCTTCGTCTTGTCCTTCCCCGATCCAAAGAGCGGCGACCTTGTCCAAGGCTGCCAGTCCTTCGGTGGTGTTTGAATCTTGGCAATTCTGAAGCATCCGAAAAAGTTGATCGACGGCTGCCATCCAAACACTGGTTACAAGTGCCGCCTCAGTTTCGATATCATCGATATTCAATGAAAGTAGATCGTTTACCAACGTGTCCCCATATGCCTCGACTGGAGCATTATCAAAATATCCTGCCGTCTCATTTTCCAGTGAACTACCCAACTCAAAGAAAGCTTGACGGAAAAGATTAAAGAATGGCGAGTCTTGCATTTCGTCTTTTGCGTTCAAACTTAACGACTGCAGGGTCACTTTCGGAACACTAACATTTGGAGAATCAAAGGATGATGAGTTTCAGGATTCTTCATGGTTTCGACAAATCCAAAAAGCGAAAGCCAACGTGTTTACGTACGAAAAGTTACCGTTTTCATGTTTTGTTCCCTGAAATGGATAAACCGGATTTGTGAGTAATGATTCTTTGAATCAGTGCAAATGAGCAACTTCCAATAGTCATCACCTACATTTTGATATATGGCCGCCTTGGCAGCCATGGTTGTGGCCTCCCTCATGGCAGCGGCATCAAGAGCCAAATCAAGCAAACTTTGCACATCACTTGTTGTTTCAAAGCGACCATTCAATAATGTGACAGCTACAACCCCGGGTAACAACAGAAAGTGCAAAGACACAGATATTAATCGCACCATGATAAAAAATCAAAACGCTCTGTTTCTTGGGTCCTCCCTTGACGAATCCGCAAGGTCTTGCTCTTTCAAATGTTTTCTCTCAAGTAGTAAATACAATGAAGCGCGTTCAGAAACGATGGTGTTGTCAATGGTGACATTGAGATCGTCTCGTTTGTCATGGAATAATGTGACTTGACTGTGACTGGTGAACGTTGTGTTCAACTTTTCGCACCAAATTTGTCCAGGATGAATAAACTAGCACGACTGCCGTTTTCCAATAGAGCACAGAGTGTGGGCTATAATAGCACCAAGGTTTGATCTATTCGACCGCTTGGTTTTGTCGTTGCGTGCGACATCCAATGTATATGAATGCATCACAAGTGGTCGAATACTGACAAAATGATACACTGAACCAATTTCACTTCGATTCGGACAAGTGCTATTCCCAGATTGTACGGACTAAAGAAGACAAGATACTCCACATCAAGAGTTTTCTAGCGCAAAAGTTACGTCAATTACTCGATGCGAATTCATTCAGGAATCGAGAGAGCAGGAGGGGTTTACAGCGCAATCGCTTGTAGCAAGAATTGTCTATGAACAGTGAGGGTTCAAGATACAAAACGTTTAGTCCCATCCGGCTTCAGAGGTCTTGATAACGTATGCGGCAACATCAGCAATGGCCTCGTCATCCAAACGTCCTCCAAAGGCGGGCATGGCATTCTTTCCGTTGGTCACTTGGGTGATGACGGACTTCTCGTTACGTCCTCCAGCCAAGTATTGCTCAAGGGCCTCCTTCTCAAGGGTCTTTTCGGGCATGATCACATTTTGTCCTCCAGCGTGGCAAGCAGCGCAGTTGGCGTTGAAGACTTGCTCTCCGTTGTCAACATTGGCAGCAAGGGCAGGTTGGATGGCAAGTCCGAATGCAACGGCACCAGCAGTAGCGGCCTAAATGGGTAATGAGTAATATTAATGAGTGAGGAAGCTCGTCTATCATGGTCATGAAAGATACCAGTTTTGAAAAAATCCAGGTCTTAGAATCTTCATCACGCGCTTGACACGAGTTCTCCACGCGGTACATAGACTTCCAGAGGGCGGATAAAGCTACATTTTCCATTGAAAATGGCCGATTTAACTCTTACCTTTCCAAGGTCAGCCTTGTTGATTCCGAAGGCGGAGGCACTGGCAAAGAGAGTGGCGATAACAGCGAGCTTCATGGTGACAGTGATGGAGGATATGCTTACAAAGATTCCTGAGAAATGGGCACGCAGACTGACATCATGGCACGCTTCTGGGCCATGTTGAGTTTCAAGATCGGCGTATCGGCGGAACATCAGTACCAGGATCACGTAGCTATCCACGATGGTATAGTTTTCACGCAGGAGAACGCCAAGTCAGGCCAATGAAGAAGGGAATTCGAGCCACCACAAAATTCTCCTCCAATAATCGTCAAGGGATTGTCGTACAGCCCCACGTGAACAGTGGGGATTGGAGCCATCTGGTGATTTCGGTGATTCCATCGCTTGGTCTCAACGAGGTTGCCTACGAAGACGTGCGTCATCGGTGCCACTGGTGGATAGCCCACACCAAGTACGTTAGTAGACAGTTATCATTAACGATGGTGAGGAGGACAGAAGTTACCATATGTACATTGTATACTTGTTATTCTAGGTCCGGTACCAGGTACTATACCAGTGTGGTTACAATTATAGGGATTCATATAACTCGACACAGCCAGTTGTCCTTTTCTTTATTCTCCTGTTTCTATAGGTCCCTTGTCCTAATACTGTTATGCTGGATTTCATAGTCGTCAAAAATTAAATCATTGTTTCAAAAGTCCTGTGAAACGGTGCCATCGACTGACTGTGAGTAGTAAATCGTGTCATCTTGCGAAATTGCCTTGTACATCGTAAAAGATGACCAGTGCCCAACGAGTGCCCTTGGAGATTGGATCTGCTTGATGCCAAACCGCCCTAAACCATACGAGAAAAGTTTATCCGATATACATGAGACTAACAAGTGCGAGACTTGCAGATCTCTTGTCCCATGACGTACGTACCGATCAATAAAGGCTAAATCACCAGAGCGTGTTTCGTAATGGATTTCTTTCGGTTGGTTCGTCTCCAAATCTTTGCCGTCCCAAAAGGTTATTCCACCGCCGTGACCAATGAAACTATTCTCTTCCTCTGGGGCTGACCAACGATCAATGGGTAAAGCTACCACGACTGATCCGTCAACTTTACCCGCGCCATCCACGTGCTAGACATTGATACACAAGGATTTTTGTTAGTTTGGAATATCTACACATGTGTCCGCCTACCGGCAGTAGTTCAGTCTTACCTTCAAAAGGGCTTGCTCTCCCGGTGCCGGCGTATAACGTGTGATAAAGGTCATTAGGCGCTTGCATGTCCGTTCGACTTGACCATCCAATTTAGCATTATTGCAAGAATGTTGCTGTCGATACCACTCCAAGAAAAGATCATTACAAACGTCGAGAAGAGGCCGAAAGACTTGTAAAAGTTTGAAGTTCGGATTGGTGCACGGAATTCCACCCTGCATAACCTCCAGATAACAAGAGATTTTCCACTCTTTCACTTTTGCGATTCCTCCATTATAGTGCACCGTTTGAGGATAAAAGGTCTCCAACAAGTCTGGAAAAAGGCTGTCCAAATATGCGGGGTTGATGGCTTGAGGAATAATCAAATGACGAAGTTTACTCAATTTCTGCCGTACAACTTGTTTGTTGATTTCCTTGCGAACTCCTTCCCGAACAATGGACAAACCACTTTCATCGTCATTCGCTTCTGACTTGTCGTCGTGCTGGTCTTGAGCAGGATCGGAGATGATCCTGGTGGGACAAGACACTACAGTCATCGTCGCCATGTATTTATGATGCACCTGTGTTCAAAGTTCAAATGTTTACCCAAAGAATGGACTGTGAATGGACCGTCACCTGGCATGGTACTGGTACATGTACCAGGTACCTGGTACCGTCCCTACCTTTCGTGTCAGTTGAAAAAATCATTACTAGAGAGCCCGTAGGAAGTCTCGTATGTAGGCCACGTAGCGCGCGGTATGTTGACCTGGCACCACCCTCAAAACTACCTAGAATTGCAGAAGTGTCTAGCTTTGAACTACAATAACTCAACAACTTGCCATAGAAAAATCATTTTTTAAAAGTTCAATCGTCACTTATGCTGTCAAGATCATCGAAATCATCAGGTTCAGGTTCATCTGACTTGTTTGTATCATCGTCGAGGGGATGTTCTGAAATCGTTGCATCACGGAACAATTTCCCCCGTTTGCTTTCCACTAGAGTATTCCCACCATTATCTTCAACAATGCAATGCAACACTGTCCTCAGTCTTCCATGAACGTTTTTGAATGCATTTGGTGACAAATAATTGTCCCATGCATCTTGTACACTCGTTGCCAGGGCATCTGGATGGTATCGTCGCTTATGGTGAACACGAGTCACCGCAGCCTGGATGCTCATCCAAATGCCCAGGTCGAGCATATTGGTTTCTGGTGATCTTGGTACTTGCCATATCACCTCAACATTGTACTCCTCCAGTAAAAGACGAGTGTAACGCTCTGTTGCATCATTGGTACCGTGCCCGCCTGCATTGTCCATGATAAGGTAGATCTTCTCGTTTCGTGGAATCCAGTGAAACACTGAACGTAAAGCAAACCCCACCTCGGGTATTTTCCTCAACATAAAAGTAGAATCACAACTTATATCCTCTTCCACCTCATCACCTGCCTCCTGTTGTACAAACAACTCCAAATCGTCACGACCAACCGCCACTTCCTCTCCATTTTTGTTTATTCTCGTCCCAAGCTCGTTGATCACATCCCATTGCTCCAGAATCTTCCATTTCTTGATCTTTCTTTCAGTATAGAATTCATATCCAATTGCCAAGCGGCTTGAAATGTAATCATCCAAATCATACTGTGTTGCCACTTGCTCCAGCAGTTCATCGACGGCCATTCCATCAGTTGCAATATGCCGAATCCATTCTCCTGATACAATTGCTTGCACGACATCCACATCGACTGAAAACCGTTTATTCCGTGATGCCCTTGCAAGGATCTTTGTTTTTGAGACTCGGTGCAAGCATACTCTACCATCAAAACTGTGAATCGACTGTGGACACGCAACAACTCCTAAAAACATTACCTTGGCCGGGTGCCGCCTTGATCTGATCCGAGGAGGACGATAAGTTTCAACTTCTGCTGACTCATCCGATGCAGCAGGTAGTATTTTCATAGTTCTTCGCCGATTTGTAGTGTAGAACCACTTTTCGTCAAGAAATGCGACAGGTGCCGATGGGTCACTAAGCAGTGCGGCCCATCGTCGTGCCCACTCAATCCTCTGTTCCTTGTGTTTCGTAGTCAATGATAATGGTTTCTCTATTGCGCTTACCTCTCTGCCACCTGCATTCTGAAACCATGATGCTAACTGCCGTCGTGAAATCGATAAAGTTGCTCTTTCCTCACCTGGTGCTGCCGATTTCTCATTGATTGTGTTCGCTAATTCATGCCACGTTGACGTTGCCCCAAGCACTCTTTCTGAGTACCTAAACAACTCACGAAGATACCCTGGATGTTGCTTCTCGATTCTGGCGATATAATTTGGACGATCCGACGTTGAGGGTGACAATGAGTCCACCTGTTCGCCTCCAACGATTGCTGAATTCAACATGCCATACCAAACTGGAAGCCGAGTGTGTGCAAACGGAGCAGAGTAACCCATATCATACGCCACCTGCCGACAAGCGGCCATGGCGATCTCATTGCGGCGGCCAACAGTCAAGCATGGATCATGCCAACCCCACTTGATGGCAGTATGGAGGACCATATTACGATATCGTTCATCGGGCCTCCTACGACTATGGACAACCATATTCTCTACGAAACAACAAGGGATAAAATGGAATGGTGAGGCAGGAGTGCTATGTTGCAACAGGTCATGTACAAATTGCATTAGAATTTACTTACATTATTCACTTACCTGCATTAGTTCTTGATAAGCGGGGGCGCCTATCAAGATCCAGTGCCAATGCATAATTTATGTTATTCATTACACTGGTAGCAATGCACTCTACTTGTTCCTCATCCATTGCTGGTAAACCGGGCTGCACGCGGCTTACAAGTCGTTCATCGATCACTTCCTTTGCCGCTTTCTTAACGGCTTCCATGAGCACTCGTGAAGGAACTCTTGGGAATGGTACCAGCATCTTCGCACCAAATGCTCTCTGCTGATACAATGGCGACTTGTGAAATGGCTTCCCGATGCAGTAAAACAAGGCTTGTCGAGCATGTCTTGTCCGAATACATGTAATTTCCATCTTCATCTGCGATGTGGATGCCTTGGCAAGCTCATCCCATTTGTATGAGTCGCATTCGACGTCTTGGACCATGGAGGTAACTCTTGAGCGAATCAATCCACACTTTGTAAGCAAGGGAAGCAAATACTGCCAATCAACACCTGTTCCTAACAAAATGTCATCATCCAATCCATCCAACGGTAGGATTCGAAACCAAAGGCCATGCGTTGATTGCTCCAAAACTGAGCACACCAAATCATGGCATTCTTGCATGCCCTGCCCCAGTCTCCTGATCCCAACAGACTGGGTGCCAAGCACTCGTTGTTGCTTCCTGTCCTGGAAGGGATCAGGACAGTTTGGACGTTTACCCCCCGATGACCGTCGAGTTGTCACCATCGTCAATCGATCTTTTTGGTTTCGTAGCTAGTGGTAATATTGCTGTAGGAGTTTCGGTTTTGGCGAAGGTGGGAGGCCCGGCTTGATTTCATGTCGTTATGACCCCCCCGCGTAGAACATTACTAAAGGCTACATACTACATTCCTACGGGCTCTCTAGTAATTATTTTTTCGACTGACAGGAAAGGTACGGCCCACGGTTAAAAGTGCCTGCGTTTAAATCCGGGTGATGCGAGCGAAGGCTGGCTATCCCGAACCCCGTGATCAAGGATGTCTGCGTGGTCTTCGGGTGGGTGGTTTATCGTTGCGTTATGTCTTTTATAAGTTTTCTTTTACACCCCGTGTACACTTGTTTTCACCTTTTATCGACCATTGTAGACTCTTTCTTGCTCAAGACCACGTCCCACGTGACGATTCAAACAACGGTTTATCAGACCTATAGCTAGCAACGAGATGGATAACAACGCAACGACGTGAACCAGATCCTGACGGGTTCCCAAGCAACACAGATGGTGAGGTCAACACCGGACGAGAACTATCGAATTCACTGAGCGACTAGGCGGAGGCGTTAACCAACCGGAGTATCATCGAGCTGGCAGCGACTAAGGAAGCCATCAGGACAAGCGACAACGCACAACGCGGACGACACGTGACAAAGCACAAAAGACGATACATGGATTGCTTTTAATGGCCTTGACTGGATTGTCGGTCTGAGCGGGCTTGCCCACAAATGGGAATGACATTTGACAATGAGACGATTTCCCTTCTCAATAAAGGTGGTCAGATGGTAGTAGTATGCTTGTGTTGCACGGACAAGGCAAAGTGCGGAATCCCATCATCAACATTGATTGTGTATCGAAGTTTGCTCGTTATGACGTATACACTGCACAATCATCAACTGCCATAGCATACATGTCGGACCAACTTGGGAGTGTGTCGAACAGTGTTGCATATAATTTGGCATGCAGAGTTGAGAGCTGAAGAAATGCCCTCCTGGTTCTGCGGAATGAAAGCGATTGTCGTGTAGTTGTTGTTGTTCAAAGGTTTGTTGCTTGTGCATTGTGTGCTCTGTATTGTGTACTATGCGTTGTCAAAAATGAGCTGTGATGCGAGGGTCATTGAACGGTCTGCAACTATGCCACAGCCAGAATACATAATTGCGCACGATTATCGCGGAAGTGAATACTACTACGTGTGGATCAAGCGGAAAGGATGCTGGGAACTAGCTACCTCAATACGCCTACTATGTGTACTATGCAATCAAATCGGATCATGACTGATTAGAGTATATCTTGGCCTCCGGCCGTGAAGCAGTGCTCGAACAGGTATCACGGCTTCCAGACCGTGAAACAGTGCTCGAACAACTTTGTCAAGTTGTGACTTTCATCGATTTCTTGCAGTGACAATGAGGTCGACCACCAAGGGATCAACTCCAGGGCACTATTACTACATGTACATGCATTCAGCGAATACAGTAACTGTACAACGTGACAAGTATATTCTGTCTGCAGCCTACATTTGAGCAAGGAGTATTGCAGAACATGTTGTCTCGCGGTATATCATGAACAATTCTATGTCGCGGTCATAAGGTTGGTCATGGCTATGCAGCAAAGGGTAGGTAGTGTTGGATGATACTGTCCTAGGTCAATCAATTGAGTATGGGAATCAGATGAAGATTGAATCGGAGTCTTGTGCCATTGAAAAAAAAAAGAATGCCTACCGAATTGTTGGTGCTTGGTGTATGCGAATGTCATATTGACACAAGAACAGAGACAAGGAGAATTGTTGTTCTACACAGGGAGAATCAGAAAATTGGCATTTATATGGCAATGGAGTTAGAGATGAGTTCAATGCAGCAATGTGAACTGAGAGCGTTGGCGATGCAAATTACGAATGGTGTTGATCGTACTGTTAAACCACTACGCGAAAGCTACATGCGGCCATGTGAAGGAAATGAATCATTATCTGTGTGTGATGGGTCTTGTGGAATTGTTTGGTACATGATTGGGAAGTGGATAACGAAAACGAAAACTTTTAAATGATCGGGAGAAGTGGATAACAAAAACGAAAACTTTGTGAAGTCAAGTGTTCCAGGTGATGGGAAAGTAAGGATTGGCCATTGACGGCAATGAGAGGGCTTGACCATTGACCACGGGTGAAGATGTCATAGTGTAGGGACAATAGCATGCAACAAGACAAGAATCAGAGGCAAGATAACATTTGCCATCACCATGGATAGGTGCCGGATGATTACACATCACGGACCGATGAGAGTTTGGAATGTGTACGCTCACGGGACACGTACATCCCATTCAATGATATACGATTTATTTCGAATGTTAGTTCCCCACGTATGACCGAGCTTGAGACCTCGCCTCATATGGCGATTACCGTTACGAGCCCACAATCACTCCCGATTGTCGGGGTAGTGCTGCGAGAAACCGCGACCATGTAGTCGGAGGTGGGAAAAAGAAGTTGGCGGATTCATTTCCGTTGGTTTGAATGGATATTGATTACGAGAAGCCAGGATGTGTGTAATGTGAGAATGATAATTGCAACAATCATGGAACGACATAGTGGAGCTGTCATCAGAATGTGAAGTGGAAGATTCGGGTGCAGTCTATATTTGGAACGGTTACGAGTTCGTAAGTCATTTCGAGCTGGTTTCGTCATGATACGAAGTGGACGATTCGGGTCCAGTCTATATTTGGGTCGAGCGTTTACGAATACGTAAATCATTATGATCAGGATGTGTTGGAAATATCACGAATCATTTGACTCCTGCGTGAGTGAGACATGTTACAATTGTTATTGGGATGTAGTACACAAAGACGGCAGGTTGTATGGTGTTGGAAAGTGGCAGGATCTATCGGGAGTTTACATTTATCACGGACCATTGCGACGGGAACGGCGAGACGACAGGTGTGGGGTGTATCCCTACCCATAACGGGACCGTGCTTGTGGGACATGTCCCCAATGCTAAACGAAAACGAGGCGAGGACGAGACCAAAGGTGTGGGATATATCCCCACCCATTATGATAAAAGATAGCGAATAATCGTCAGTATTAGGCGATATCAAAATAAAGAAACCTGTACTGTCCCGCGAGTGCTACTACCTCGTGGACTAACTGTCTTGGTGCAGACAAGCCGTACAGACAAAAGCGTTGAGCAGTTGATCAGTTTCTAGTATTGTGAGAATTATCTGCTCTATCAATTTGTGGAAGTTGCGTACTTCACTGTCGTCGACCTCGTTGAAAAGATTCCCGGTCACGACACGTGGTATATAAATACGCCTTCAAACCCCTCTTGTCCCGGGTGCGAAAGATAACGATCCGACTCGTAATAAACCCGAAAACGTCTTCTTAGTTATAACCGTCTCTTTTGCACCAAACATAATAGCCCCAGACACACTTTCAGCGGAGAAGGTGGAAAATGACCCCAAGAGCGCGGCGACCCTGTGCCGTTAATTTACCGCGATGGATCGCTCTGGATGTTTCCACAGGACTTCAGAACCTCTGACAAATCCGACTGAAAGTTACACACACACATCACACATCGACACCATAAAATCAACTTTCAATTTATTACTCCCCGCGATCCAGAAGCGGTGAAGTAGAAAGTGACTCATTCAATGTCGACGGTATCGCCTTCCCAGAATAATAATGCCTTGAGCATTATCCACACTTGTTGGTACCCCCATGCTTTGCTCAAGATGTCGGCTGGATTCAGAGCACCAGGTAAGTGGATAAAGTATAGAATCCCTGCCGCAATAGCCTCCCTGACTCGATGGTAGGACAATATGATGTGTCGCTTGTGTAATCGTGAAGCGATACTCATAGAACTGTCAACGACCGTTCTATTATCCCCAAACATGTAGGTACCTCCTTCAAGTCGTACACCCAGATAACGCAAGGACAAACGTAGATCGATGACTTGTTCCGTCGCAGTCCGTCCTGCCACATACTCCGACCCGTAGGTAGCTGTCTCAACAGTAGCTTGCTTCTTCGTGTAGAAATCAGTTGGTGTTTGATTCAGAAGATGCAAAATGCCGGTTACAGATCTCCCCGTAGTCATGT
>SWEM01000273.1:0-39777 GCA_019593585.1 Nitzschia palea | reverse complement strand
TGGCCTCGAGCATGTCTTGAGTATTAAAATTATAAACGGGAATGTTTTCCGCTCTGGCGTGTTCGAGGGCAATCTCGGGAAGACGAACCGCAAAGGAAGTTCCGACAAAACACAATCACTTGCGCATTGGCGAGCAACTCCTCCATTTTTTGGAATTGATAATAATCATGGGAATGATACCCCTCGTCAAAGAGCAAGGCCTGAGGTGCAACTGCATTGGAGCAAGATGGGCATTTTGGAGCTTCCGCTATTCGACCTCGACCCGATTCTAGAACTGCTTGACTTTCGGCGGGCTCGAGCTGATCTACGGACAACGACTCTTGTTGTTGGAAACGGCATCTGTGGTTTCTCATGGCCAGTCGGCGTTTGCGTCGATTCCCCAGATGAACCAATCGCTCGTCGTCGTCATCATCGTCCGAGTCCGTGTCAGAGTCCTCATCGGGAATGCATTTGAACCATCCAAGTCTACCATGTGCCTCAATCAAGTTTCGGCAAGGTAAATGCAAACCATCGACGTTCTGAGTGATAATAGACAATGAAGTAGGGTATCTCAAGACTATATCGTGCAAGGCGTGATGGGCAGGATTGGGTTGGGCATTCCTCGGTAAACTCAAGTTGGGTAACCAGAAGTCATTGTACCACTTGAGTGGATCCTTGCGGAACGCATCTCGAGTGGCATTGGTCCAAATAGTTGTGGTCCACACACCTGAATCTCCACGGAACGGACGAACACCCGAAGCAACACTGATGCCTGCTCCTGTGATAAAGACGACTCGCTTCCGAAACAAACAAATATCTTTGGCGAGTTCACCCATGGAATGATTACCTCGGGAGCTTCGTCGGCGTTGATTGGGACGATTACTTATTCCTTCTTCGCTACTTTCAGATGGTGAGTTGCTTCGGGAGGATCGAAGGCGTCGTCGGGTGGGAGGCATGGTATTCAATTTGCATCAACGAACCGTGAACTGCTGAGTTGCTGGTTTTCTTGAGAGAGAAAACGGAATTATTGTTGTAGGTTACAGTCAGTCGTTTGTGCAGCAGAACTTTTAGTTGCATCAACCACTCCCTTTTCACAGTTGTCAGTGAGGACTTGCGGAATTTTTGTGCTACCTTGCTGCACTTTTTCTTTTGGAAGCCTAGAAACGCCGACTGCGAACATGTGGGTCTGGCTTGCGCAGAGGATCCAGTAGGAAAACCTACCTAAAACGGTAAATGTCCCAAGGAGATTCTACTTATCGACTCGAAATCCGAATTTTATCCGCTACCAACTTGGGAAGCGGTTTTGTGCGCTTTGCACATCGGAGTAGCTTGGTTCGATGTTGTTCGAGCAAGGCGGTCACCAACAGTTTTTGCTAAAGATGGACTTCTCCAAACGTTGCTACATGCATAACTTTTGTGACTGTCTTCGTTTTTACACAAGGCCTAGTATGAGTACGAAAAACTCGACAACTACTTTCTAGCAATGACAATCGTTGGTGTGTTATTGCAATCCAACGTCACAAGCAGAAACGAGGTGGAACGGACCGCTTGTACCATCGTCAATGAATAATCGTTGACAAGTTGTGTTACCAGTAGATCCTTGAATACCGTTTCTTTACGAACCGAACCTGTTTGTGTGGAAATGCTACTGGCTCTATAATACTTGGATTCCAGTCACTGACTACGATGCTCTTTTTTCCACATGCCAGTTTCGAAGTCCACACATCAGAGAATCACATTCTCCTCATCAAATATTCCTTCAAGGCCCCACCCATCTTGGTGGGTCCATTCATAAAAATCTTTTATATTGCGATGTAATTCCTCAAGTAGTTCATCATCTCGAAAATCCACTGGGATTTGTACCGTCACGGAATTGTCATGATGAATGGTAAATCGATATCCTGTCTCTAAATGACGTTCTCGTCGTTTCCTCATGGCCGTAGAGGAAGTATTGTAGGGTCGAGATTCCGTTATTAAAATCTCCAATTCTTCCCAATATTTACCAAAGGTTTCCAATTGCAAATAATCGAAATGTTCGTCCAATAATCGTACCAATCGTCGATAGGCGACCAACCGTTCCAAGGGCGACACGGCCACGGTAAATTGGACATGGCTCAGTATGCGAGCCAGAAATTGTTGCCTAAGTTTGGGATTATCCCGAATCAATCCGCGCGTTTCGATACTCGCTTGAGCATCCCTTAGGGCTTGTTGATAGACCTTGTCAAATTTGGTCCAATTGACACGTCGTAAAAATCGATCTCGGCTGCGATCCCAAGCCGTTTTACTTTTGACAACTTGAGTGGCCAAATATTCTTCATCGACTCCTCCCTTGCTAGAGTCAAGTCCTTCGTCTTCTTCCATGTCCTCGTCGGCGTCATGGTCCAAGTGGGGAATGGGCAAATCGGCCATGCGTAATAATTTCACCACTTGCTTTTGGACAAGGGAAGTAACTTGTGCAGCGGGGAGATGGGAGGGTGGAACTTGTAATTCGACCCGTCGACGACTAGTGGTGGGATGTGCCGCTACAGGGGTAGTGGCAGAAAAGGACATGACAAATTCAACGTCAATTATGTCTCGATTGGCAAAGGGATGGACAATGGGAGTGGTGGTCTGGGCAGCCTTTTCCAGTGCAGTGACACCATCAATGTAGGAATTCAAATTTTGAATGGCCTTGAGATTCACTTGAACCGCAGTTTTGGGAAGACCTTGTTGTGCTGCCATGTCGGGGTGACACTTGAGAATGAATGGTTGAATTAATTTCTTGAGTGATGCACTCGTTCTTGCACTGGATGTGGCCAAACCTCGTTGATGATGTCGTTGGATCGTCCATGATGAATGGGGGAGACGACCAATGCCGCCGACTCGCGCTCCGAGTACCATCCACATACTGGTACAGTACAAGGACTATTGAATTTTATGGATCGTTGTAACAATCAATTGTTTATTGCCAAGGATAGCTCGGCATGATTTGATGGAAGGACATGGTGTGGTTGAAATTGGTGGGGAATTAGACTCAGTCGACCCCAAACTCAAAATTTGACAAACTACACAAGAAATACGCGCAACACTTCCGGTAGAACGAAACGCTCTCATGATTTTGGTGTCAAGGGTAACCCTTTTTGTTTCATCCTCACAGAGCAATGTAAATAGTTGACCAAGCAAGCACAGGAAAACAAAGGGGTTTTAGCGAGAGTGGATGAGGGTACCTGGTAAAACAATCCGCAAGCTTGGCGATGAGCGACCGTGCTGACGGCTTTCGATAAACCTTGCATACAGGGAAATGACGGTGGGCGCCCATGAAAATGTTAATAGTCGAGAGGGAAAGACTGGACAAAGACTTCGTCATGGATACTGGAAAATGTGCGAGTGGCGTTTGTTACGTTTTGCCGCCCAGATAGAGACCCCAATAGAAATATTGGTCGACCTCTGTATAACTGCTGCGATAGAATTGCCGCTAAATATGAATGAATTAGAAGTCTACATTTATTGTTGTATCAGAACGAGGGGACCACTGCCAGTTGAACAACTTGCAAGGAGAGGCACTTAACCAGCCACATTTGGTCAAGTTGGTAACTGATAGTTGAACCTATGCGAAAAATTAGTTTTCCCATTTTGGGGAGCTATGATTAGTACCGAAATGATCATCGCACCTGGAGAGTGTCATGGTGCAATACACTTACCTTTATCGATAGCGTCATGAAACTGTTTTATTACGGACAGTCGTAAGTACTGTTTGAAAGTTTTGTGCAGTAGACCAGTATCCAGCTGTTCGACCCCGGGCTTGGGCCGTCAATCTCATCCAATGAAACAACATCGACAATGTCGAATTCCCATCGATGGATTTCAATAGCGTAAGCAGCACGAAGTTCCTCCTCAGTGGGCAGTGTGGCCGGTTCATCAAAGGGCGGAGGCGTCGTGGCAGCTGCCGTTGGGGCAAAAGTGGGAGCAGGTACAGGCGCAAAGGTGGGAGCCGGTACAGGTGCAAAGGTGGGAGCAGGTACAGGCGCAAAGGTGGGAGCAGGTACAGGGGGGGCTGTTGCAGCGCCAGAGGTCGGCGAGAGAGTAGGTGGAGGAGTCTGTGCGCCGATAGTGGGAGGTGGCGTACTTGTTGGAGGGGGAACGGGTGGAAGCGTCGGAACAACAGGTGGAGGGGTCTGCGCACCGATAGTGGGAGGTGGTGTTGGAAGAGGATCTGGCGGAGGGGATGGTACCTTGCCACCCTTTCCTCCGCCCTTGTTATCTTGGAGCCTTCGCTTGGAAAGCTTTGTAGCCTTGGCCAAGCGCCTTCCTGAGACCTGGTTGGTGAATTTCGACCGCGACGAGCAGCCGCGGCAGCTCCCAGTGACACGTAGATAGACGTTGAGGTTTCTCAATGAGCTGGATTGCAGTTCTCGGGACTCTTCCCCTTCTTCTAGTCGGCGAAGCCCGTCCACTCGTAACACCTCGACTTGCTCCATTCGACGGTTGAATGGATCGTCATACAAAGTATACTCTTCTGCGTCCGCCTCGTTACTAAACCTCGGCTCCAAGAGGTTGTTGTACGCAATGGCCAAGGCTTCACCGACAAGATTAAAGTCAATGTCTCCGTAATTCGCAAGGTAATCAATCTGGAAATAGGATTGAAAGGTGGTTCGGTTTTGCAAACGACGAATCCTTCTAGGCGTACCACTCGAACCTCGCATCTTTTGCGACGCCACAGACGCCACACCCAAAGTCCATAGCGAAAGAAGATAAACAAGGATTGATGATTTCATGTTTATTCTCGTTATTATACCAAACTACCGTACTGTTGGTGGGTTTTAGTTTCGTTGGTTCGAGTAAATGATCAAAATGCGTGGAATAGCCGTTCGCGCATACCATCTATCAAGGACTGTCGTCAGTCGACTCCCATATCTCCCTTCTCTCAGTCTTAATTACTCTATTTGTAACGGATGACTTATGCTTAGATGCGTAATTCTCCCCCCAAAATTCAACTGCACTCTATCCGTTGATGTCATGTGGATCACCATTCGGCGAATATGGAATTCCTCGGCACACATGATGGGCAAGCGGTTGGGTCCTAGGAGGAATAGTGCGAAGTATGCACGATCGAGCAGGTCGAACGGCTCCCGACTCACAGTTCGCATTTGATCGTCGGATTTGGGGGTCCCCGAAATTTGACGACTCATGACTCCTCTCATGACACGGCATCATTTTCAAAAACTGCGGTGGGAGTGTGCCACAACCATGACATTTGTTTGGTTATTGTTGTCACCATGCTACAACTACCTGCAACATCTTCGTTCCATCGAAGAGCTGTACCACTTCTTTATCATCGTACTTCTAAGCGCCCAACTTCAGCCACAATGAACTGGCACCGAGTTCTTCTACTTGTCTCGCTGCTTGCAATTATTGGGATCCTTGTCAATTCTTTAATGGGGGTTTCTGAGTATGATAGATCGTACAGTGGCTTGATAGACGTTTCGGATCCAGTTCCAGATTCTGTTCCAGTGTCAATATCATGGTGTGATACTGTTCAAAAGGCACGTTCGGATCTTTCCCCATCATTGCATATTCAAGTTCCATGTGAAGAAATGAAACCGGCCAAATCAGCCATTGTTTGTATGCTGACGGATGGCGTCTCGGAGGACAAGGCCACCAGGTTGGTATTTACGGCGACTAATTATATCCATGGTGCTATGGCATTGGGAGCAAGTTTAATGGGACGAATTGATCCAGGCAAAACACATCAATTGCTTCTGTTACGAGAAGGATTTACGTTGGATCCACTGGATTTGCTGCGGTTACAATCGGTGGGATGGAAGATTGGTACGGCTCCCAATATCCCATTGCAAAAGAAATACTTGCCACGATTTCCTCGGTACAAGACTACCTATACCAAAGTTTCAGCAATTGGATTGGCCGAATATGACTGTGTGATGCTCATGGATGCCGATACCTTGGCGGTTGGTGATTTGTCAGACATGATGACTTGTTCTATCTTTACCGAGCCGCAACAACGTGTTGGTGGAACCTTGGATCTCTTTCGTGGACATTGGCACTTTTTCAATACAGGATCCATCTTGTGGAAACCAAGTTCTCAAGAAATGGAACGCGTATTCCAACTGACAGTCGATCCATCGTTTATGAGATCCTTTTCCAGTGATCAGGAATTTTTGAATAATGTCTATCCCGAACGTCTGAATAATACACTGAATTGGGAAATCATTCAAGGTAAATCCACGGGTGTACCGAATGGACAAGTCGTCGATATGACTTGGGATTATAATGCCCAAACACACGTCGAGGTGGAAAGTACAGAATGGTGGGAATCCAAACGACCAACCGTCAAAATTTTGCACTTTACACAAAAGAAAGGATGGCAATGTGAGGAACGACATGATCCACCTCCACCTCTATCCGAAATGCCTGCCAAGTGTGACTTGAACATTCCCATTTGCTATTGTCGTGAAGCACACTTATACTGGGATGCCTTGGCTATCGCACAAACTCTTGCGAATCAAGCCATTGCCAAGGCTCCTCCTGCAACAAGAACTACAACTGCTTCAGAGGTATGGTGAACCGAAAGATCCGTGGGGGGATTTACTGTTACCGTACACACACACAGTACGTTCCTCGTTCCTGTGGTGCCGTGATGGAGGCTGGCCTCCTGGAAGTGCAATTCCGGAAGTTGCTTTCTGCGAAGTCGACTTGATCATTTAAAGTCAAGCCAAACAATTTTGTGAAGTTTGTACCACACATCAAGGCCAGTGGAAGCTTGTTGCACTGACTCTAATATGAAGAATTTCGATCATGACATGTGCCCAGAGCTATACCTGGTATGAATTTGGCCTACTGTAGAATACTACTTTGTGAATTACTGTTGGTAGCCATGTCTCTCTTCCAAAACGACAGTAACGCTACACTAGAGTGCTAGTACGGTAGTAACTACCGGTACTGTTTTCGTTCTAATCAACTGACTAATTTTAAAGAGGAATGAATCTTGTTTGATGGGCTGCTGAAACACCAGGTCGTCCGTGCCTGACGGGCTTGTAAGTAATAGCGAATTCACCCAAATACATGCCAATCATTTCTGGCTTCATTTCCACACCACAAAACATCTTGCCGTTGTAGATACCAATGATGGATCCAATCATTTCTGGTACAATAATCATGTTTCGCAAGTGAGTCTTGACACCACGGGGCTTTTCTCCAGCAGGAGCATCCTTCTTGGCTTGTCGCAAACGCTTGATCAAGGCCATGGGCTTACGCTTCAAACCACGAGACATGCGACGACGGGCACGGCAGCAGACCAAGTCCATCAATTCATCATTGGTCAAATCCAACAATTGCTCCAACTCAATACCACGAAAGGTGAACTTTCGGAATTGGCGCTTTTTGCGCAGTTCAGCAACCTTATCAGCGTCCATGTTGAATGATGTTTATACTAATAGCATTAACGATCAAGAGAAACATAGAAAGATGTACAAGAAAAGATCAGTGTGTGAGTTGCATCTTTCATAACCATGGAAACACACATGTCCAATACAGTTCATCAAAAAGGCAATTGCCATGATGTTGGATCTACATCCTCGAACCCATCCAATCTCAAGCTTCGGCACAATCATCCACTGATAAATCCTATCCACTACAATCTACAGACCCAAACCAGCTTTTGTTGCATCATGTTGACCCTCTCAAGAACACTCACATTCAAACAAAAGTATTCCACAAGGTGGTGCAAGTCGTTGCAACAAGGGCAGGGCTACCGATGGAGTAGGCCGTCGGGGACGATGGCGCCCACAGGCAGGACCAGTACAGTATGTACTGGGAGGTACGATGTCAGAAATAGTAAGTGGTGAATTGTTTGTGTCTCTGTTTAGTCGACGGTGTCAATTTTGGAATCATGGTTCCTCGAGTCATGAGTCGCCCCCTACCATCGATTTTTCTCGAAAAAGAAAAATGGCAAGGATTCTGCAATCATCCCTTGCCACTACACTGTCAATTCGATATTTCCATACGAAACAGTAACAAGACATTACAAGGTCCAAATGTCTTCCAATCGTAAAGGTGGCAATGGGAGTGCTGGTGGTGGCGGTGGTGGTACCGGCGGTGGGAATGGCTTTAAGCCATTGGGCTTGAGTGATCCAATTTTCAAGGGAATTGTCCGAATGGGATTTCGAAATCCAACTCCCGTCCAACGCAAGGCCTTGCCGGTGGTATTGTCCGGAGCGGATACCGTGGTCATGGCTCGAACGGGATCAGGAAAGACGTGTGCCTTTTTAATTCCTCTATTGGAAACATTGGTTGCCAATCCGCCATCGACCATCGGTAGTGCCACTTCCCAACGCAAGGGAGTTCGAGCCCTCGTTCTGAGTCCAACCCGAGAATTATCTCTGCAAACACTACGAGTACTGAAAAAACTCTCCCACTTTACGGACCTCAAATCCATTGGTATTCATGGAGGAGAGGGAATGGAAAACCAATTTGATGCCCTGAGTAGTATGCCTGATGTAATTGTGGCTACTCCCGGACGGTTGGCACATCACTTATCGGAAATTCCTGATTTTGATTTGAAGGAATGTCAGATTTGTATTCTAGATGAAGCAGATCGATTACTGGAAATGGGATTTGCCATGCAACTTCGTCAAATTGCCAAAGCCCTACCACAAGACCGTTGCCAGAAAGTCTTACTGAGTGCCACCATGCCCAAGGTTTTGGTAGAATTTACCAAAGGAGGCTTTACTAATGATCCTCAAGTGGTACGACTCGATCAAGAAGCCACTGTGAGTGAAGATTTGAGAATAAGTTTCATCACTTGTCGGAGTATGGAAAAGGATGCCGTCTTGTTGCAAATATTGAGCGCCATTCAAAACGACACGGAAAAGAATAAAAGTACACGGACGGGGTTGACATTAATTTTCTGCGCCACACGGCATCATGTGGAATACCTCTCTACGTTATTGATAGCCAGTGGACAACAAGCCACCATGATCTACGGTACACTAGACCATGAAGCTCGCAATGCCAATTTGGCAGCCTTTCGCAACGGGACCAAACCCGTCATGGTCGTCACGGATGTTGCAGCCCGTGGAGTCGACATCCCATTCATGGACCATGTCATCCATTATCATTTCCCTCCGACTGCCAAGTTGTTTATTCATCGATCCGGTAGAGCTGCTCGTGCTGGTCGTATTGGATATTGCTGGGCTTTGGTAGAACCGGAAGAGCTGCCATATATGGTAGATTTGCATTTGTTTCTTGGAAGAAAACTGACCTCATCCAAGGGAGCCACCACGACGGAACGCATAGATTTGGAAGGGGGTGAAGAGGGAGAGACGGTAGGCCAAACAGTCGAACCGTACACACTCGATGAAATGACACCAGAAATGGTTCACTATGGATCCATTCCGGAAAGTATTTTGACTTTGGAGGTGGAGAATGTACGCCGTATCATGGATTCAGAACTCTCTGGCTCCGAAACGGCCGAATCTATGCGAGCTCTGGGACGAGTTTGCACCAATGCCATGAAACAATATCGTAAATCCCGGCCCGAAGCCAGTCGTGAAGGAGTGCGTCGGGCCAAGGCCATCCTAGAAGGAATCAAGGTAGAAACTGGAGAACGAGTCAATGGGTCGTCAATTCCGCCACATCCCCTACTCCAAGGCATTGAATTGGCGATATATGAGCGAAATAAACAGGCTGGAAAGATTGGAATTCTCAACGACTTGGAAAACCGTCATAAGCGTCAGGAATTCCTGGAAGCCATGGCACGATTCCGCCCTAAGGAGACTGTCTTTGAAGCGTTTGCTACTGGTGGAGGCAAGGACGTGGGCATTCTAAGTCAAGTCGACAAAGGACGCACAACAAGCATTTCAAAGAAGCATGATTCTAGCTACGCCCTTACAGCCATGAAACATATGAGACGCCAAATGCGGATGGCGCGCGATAAAGGTTCTGCCCTTGTCGTGGCTGGAAGCAAAAATGCCTTGGAACAAAATGATGAGGCATTCGTATCCACCAATCTAGGAGACCGAGAAGGTGATGGCACCCATGAGGATGAAGCACCCAAGGTCGCCACCAATCTCATTGATTCCCTCGAAACCAGCACGGATCCTACCTCTTCAGATTCTAATCGTCGCCGACTTTCCAAGGCAGAGCGCCGAAGACTCAAAAAAGATCCAACAGCATCACTCCCCCATCCGGTAACAAGAAAAACGAATCCAAACGTTTTACTGATTTCCGTGATCCTACTTTTTTCATTGACAACGTTGTTGTCAACAACCCTGAAGAGGCCAAACGCCAGCAACAAGTGGAGGCAGCAATGCAACCGAGTGCTGCCAATTCTATCAAGGGCATCGTGGGCAATGCACTGAGAATCGAAGAAGCGATGCTCGATATTGTCGGCGATGAACGCGAGGATATGGTCCAAAAGCGTCGAATGATGAGATGGGACAAGTCCAAACGGAAATATATTCAGACCACCGTTGGTGCCGAGTTGAGCGCTGAAAGTCGCTCCAAGAGACTCAAACTTGAAAGTGGGCAGATTGTCAAGACAGACAGAATGAAACTCGGTGAGCTCTATGAGAAATGGCAAAAGAAGACGAATCGTTCGGTTGGCCGTGATGGTGTTTTTGATACCCCCACCACCAACGACGATGCTGTGGGTAAGAATGGTGGCAAGGGTCGTCGTGGAGGCAAACAGGCCAGTGGCTCCAAAAAGGAAGGCAATGGAGACAAGCCCAAGTCTGCCCAAGACATTAAGAAAGATCGTGAACAAAAACAAGACATGAAAGTAAAGAACATGAAGAAGGAAGATCGACGACGCCTGGAACGCGAAAAGAAGAGAAATGAAAAAGGACCCAAGAAAGGAATTATCCCAAAAAAGTATTTCCAGGAAAAACGGGCAAGGTTGGACGAAGAAAGTAATGGCCATCCTGAGGTGATACAATTTAGCTGAATGAGTTTCTTACTTCCATCTAGGTTTGCCATCCCTGCAGATGGATAGTCTGCCTACTAGGGTATTAGAAACGTGATTTAGATTGGTCGATTTTTTTGGTCCGAGTAAAACAATGACGTCACATTGAAGTCACTTCGATCGACATCCTGTTGACACCAGGCATCATTGGCTTGGCATGGATCAGGGATTCCCACATCTTGATTACACCAAACACTGCTGAGAGAATCTTGGGTAGGGCTTCCAAGTACGATGAAACTCATCCGATTACCTCTTCACTTTTCCTTGCTAGTATGCGTCGATTCCTTTCATGTGCAATCGACAAATGGAAATGTTCGTAAAATAATGTCCATGTCGAACAGCGACCTGGTCGAGCAAAAACGATTGTCGCGACGAACCTTTGCCCAAATCTTCGGTGGGATGACCATTGGTTCGATTTTTGTGAATGGACCAAAAGAGGCGATGGCCTTTGAACCGTGTAAGTTGCGGTGTGTTGTGCTATTGGACGTTGCCGTGTCACTTTGACCTATGGATTGACCATGGCGTTCGTACCCTCTAATTTGAATCTTTGAACAGCTTCCATGACCTTGTCGGACGAAATCAAAACACTCGACTTCTCACTTCCATCCTACGATGCGATTTCGAGTAGCAAGGCCAGTGTCAACACAGTGGAAGGTTTGGCAGAACAATACGCCCCTGAAAAGGCAGTCGGGGTACCATCCCGAAAGAAAACAAAGGAACCTAAAGCAAGCTCGGGAGGAAATCCAATGGGATCTCTGTTACCATCTATGAACAAAGGCGCCACCAAAGCCCCCAAGACTAAACCAGCACCTGCTCCCAAACGAGCACCAAAGGAGAAAGAAGAAAAGATTCCCGTTGTTGAGACCATGGATCTCTCCCTGCCTTCCTATGATGCCGGAGTCTCGAGGGAAAAAAGTATCTTCTCGCTTTAGAGACCATGGGATTTGAGGCAAAGGAATAGCTTGCGACTACAATCAGCTGCACCCATTTACCAAAGCCAGAATTGTTGCCACTACCAGTTTATTGTCCATCGCAAGATTCACGAGAAGTGATTGAGGCACACCTCTTAAAATTGATCCATTCGAAATTTTCATCCTTAAAAGTAAGAAAAGTAAGAGAAGCTCAAAGTGGGTAGGCACGTGACTATGGGGTACAAGTGCTATCGCTGGGTTCGTTCCAAACTCTACAAGTAGGAATCTAGTCTCCACTACACTGCTTTATCTTATTACCGGTACTTTCATCGTTACTAAGGAAAAACTGACGTCACATTTGGGGTGGTGTCAGGGTTCGCGCGTTTTCGCGCCCAGTCTATAAGATCCAAAGCCAGATCAGCACTTTCCCACAAAACGACGGATCCTAGCCACTCGCAAAGCCGATTATCGCCACATTGCAAACATTTGCTTTTGAAGATGAAGACTATGACCATGATCTCTACGGCCTTATTTGCGACTGCTCATGCATTTACCCCCAAGACGGGTATCCGCGCGTTCTCTCGTGCCACTTCGGCTTTGATGGCAAATCCCAAAGGTACAATTTGGCGATTCGTTTGGTCTTAGCCAGGCTTTGTATTCGAAACGTTTTGGGAAGCAATGTTCTCATCTCTTTTCTTTTTCGCCTTCCTTGGCAGTCTATTTTGACATGGAAGTTGGTGGTGAAGATGTTGGTAGAATCACTTTTGAACTCCGTGCCGATGTCGTTCCCAAAACTGCCGAGAACTTTGTAAGTTTTGGATTTTCTTGTTGATCGGTTATTTTGGCATTCCAGATAATTTCTAACATGTCGAACATGGTGACATGTAGCGTGCCCTCTGTACTGGAGAAAAGGGATATGGCTACAAGGGAAGCTCCTTCCACCGGTAAGCTTTTGATCGTCCCAACGCTGCCGCATATTTTTGTCAATTGTCTGGTCTCATCATCATTCTTTATTGGGTTTTAGCGTAATCCCTCAATTCATGTGCCAGGTACGAACTTGTAGTGTGATGTTTTCCCATCTGTAAATTTTCATTTTCCTAATGTCATGAACCTCCTGTTGGGTGGACTCAGGGTGGAGACTTTACCAACCACAACGGAACTGGAGGTTAGTTTCGAACGCGAATAATAGTTTTGTGACGTTTCCTATGGGCAAGATGCTAACCTGTAAAAAAATTGGATTTGTATCCAGGCAAATCAATCTATGGTGAACGTTTTCCCGATGAAAACTTTGAACTCAAGCACGTAGGCAAGGGAATCCTTTCCATGGCAAATGCCGGTCCCAACAGTGAGTATAATTCTGGCTTGGCAATGGGTTGTCCACCCGATTTTGACTGACTTTGTCCTCGTCTTGGTTTTCACGCTTGCTTGATATCAGCCAATGGAAGTCAGGTGAGTGCATCAATAAACAAAACTTTTGTTTTCTTGCTTTGTCCCCTCCAAAACATATGACTGACCATTTTTTATGTTTTCCAATTTGACTGAAATTGGCAGTTCTTTATCTGCACTGTCGACACACCCTGGTTGGATGGTCGACACTGTGTCTTTGGCAAGGTTGTAGGTACGTGGAACCTCAATGAGAAGGAATGAATGAGTGAAGGTTTTGGAGGCAGGCAATATCTTACAGTTATTCATGTTTTCTTGCATATTTGATGGTTCTCAGATGGGTTGGATATCGTCGAAAAGATCGAAAGTGTCGGTTCTCAAAGTGGAAAGACGGCAAAGAAGGTCGTCGTCAAGGACTGTGGAGAGCTTTAAAAAGAAATCTAGGTCAGCTGGTGTTAAAGCATAGAAAATCTTTTCCAATTCTTCGATTCAATACATGGTCACTAGTCACTACAGACTGACATGAAATTTCATAACGGGTCGCGCGAGTCCATTATGTTCCTACGTGGTTGGCTACCAGTGCATGTTACCTGGTACCAGGTATAGCAATCACAGCTGTCAATTGTCAATTCAACAATTCACAATTTAGAGCAGTGATGGGACTTTTGCGACAATGACACATCACCGCGATGAGGTATGTCGAGCGATAGCTAGCTTATCTTCATCCTGCACCACGGCAGAGGTTGAGACCATTCTCGAACCTCTGTTCCAAGCATATGGTGCCAAGGAACACGTCGACCATGACATTTTGGAGGGAATTGCCCCACTGATTGTGGCATGTGACAAGGGGAACGTTGCGTGCCTGCAGTACTTGTGGGGCAAGGTGGAAACCAACAAGACCTCCTCATGGATATCGAAATTTATTGGAAAACCTCTAGACAAGTCTCCGGATCATGGCAATTCTGCCATGCATCATGCCGCCATGGCCGGATGTGTCCCCGCCATTGCCATATTGGCCCAAATGGAAACGTCACTACCATCTCCCGTTTTGGCTCTTGGAACGGTCCAGAATTCGCATGGCGACACACCGTTGATGATGGCAGCTGCTGCCGGTCATGTCAAATTTTGTAAAACGTGGCAAGAGCTCTGTTTTAACGACATCCAATCTACCGGTAGCACTTGGAAGGAAACCGACGTTCGGAATGTATGGAAATTGAAAAATGATTCCAAGGATTCTTGTCTTTCCCTGGCATGTGCTCATGGCCACTGTGATGTTGTGGAATTCCTTTTGTCATCCGCCTGTGGTGTAAATCCCGACTCGGATGAGATTCGGCAAGGTCAGATCCTCTTCCAGAAAATGGATGGAGCTCGTCGCCTACCACCCTCGTTAACACAAGGTCATCAAGACCAAATAGAACGTGTTCTAGTATGTATTGAAATGTTGCAAGTGGCAACAGCCCAAGCCGCCGAACTGGCAGCTCAGGAGTTGCTCTGTTCGGAATCAAAGTTACCCTTGGAATCCAAACCGGTGGGTAGTAAGGGACAAGCAAGGATCAATAAAACGAAAAAGAACAAAGCCAACAAGACACGGCAACCTACAACGCCGACACTGTCATCCGACCAAACGAGCTCCCAAGAAACTCTTATAGCAACGGAACAACGAGATGTTGTTGAACTAATGACACTCAGCGATGGAAAGAGGGCGGTTCGAGTTGCCGGGGAAGTAGAATCAACCAAACCCGATTGCACCCTACAGACATCGACTACCAGCACTCATCGTCCGCATCGATCAGCTGATGACTTGTTTCGAGAGCGTTTTCAACAAAGTCGGATTTGCTCAGAAGTAGATTCTGTCATGCAAGCACTGTGTTTGGAAATGTCAATGCTACTCTACACACCCCATGGAATGGCCATTGATTTGTCTCCATCACAATTGGATGCCATTCAAGATATTCTGGAAAAGCAACTGGTCGCCGTCAACGAGGCACGAACGATCCAACAACGTCTCCACAAAACTTGACCTTGAAACTTGGCTCCCTGTCAAATCTTGTTGTTTGTGATAATTGATATGGTGCTGGCATCAAACCAACCGCGAACAAAACGTTATTTTTACAGTTAGTGCAAGGGGAGACTCAACTTGGAAACGAAAGTGGCATCTATCAAAATTGGTCCTAGTAGCATTATTGTTGAAGATCGCAATAGTACACAAGGAGAAAGTGTTGTATAAAGAAGTATTCCAACAGAATCCATGAAACCATGAGATCCTGAATCTTCCTTGGAATGTCTATTATGCCGTGCAGGAATCGAAAAATGAAGGAATCCGTCTACATGTGTGGGTTTGTAAGATCGGATGGTCGAGACGTGTGAATAGATTGGGGTTGTAGTCGACCCTGTGAATTTTGAGAGAAGGCAGATCGAGGTGGAACGTTCTGTCGATAATTTCCTGATGAGGTCAAAACAGGCAGCCACGGGTTTCAGATTCAGGAAAAACAGTTAACGAAAGACGGCGCAATCACGCCATGCGCACTACAAATCTTACCATATGCCGTGGGAGCCTGGACAAATTGCGCGGGTGGATTCGACATTGGTCCACCGTGAGATTGCTGTGCGGTGTAGTTAACCTGCTGCAAAAGCTGAGCATGTGTCTGGGAAAGTGCAGAATCGGTCGACAAACGTCTCAGAGGAAGTTGGTTATCCATGGTGGGCGTCGAGCTCATGGCACCAAATGTTTGCTTGAGACATACCCAGTCCTTCGCGAGAAGGCCTGCCAGTTCCGCTCCACTTCTTCTATTATCTTTGGCATAGGCTCGAAAACTGCTCTTCAGAACATCTACCATTTCGTTTTCTCGAGGCGTACGGCGACTTGCAGATCGAAGTAGAAGTAGCCTCATTGACATGAAATGTTGCAATAAGCTGCCAGAACTACCTGCTGACGACGATGGCTCACCCGTTGAGCCATCTGACAGAGGCATGTGTTCACCGAGGAGGGTCACGATTCGCTGTTCTTCTTGGTCACCCGAGGAGATGTTGCCGCCATTTGGGCTGGTGCAACCTACAATTTGTGTTGGAAAACCTCGAGGGGTACCTTGACCTTGAGGTATGCCAACTTGAAGGTGGCCATTGCGGCTGGCTTCGAGCTTCGCATCTCTAGATGACTGAGTAGCCACTTTTATAGGGTCGTTGTTCATCTCAATGACAAGCTTCCACTTGGGCTCAGGGGAGTACTTCATCAATTCCGCAGCACATTCTTCTGCCATGGCCAAATTCTCAGGAATGTTGTGCCTGCTGTACATTCCAACAACAATGCGACCAACTAATGGTGTGCTCAGAGGGATTCCGACAACAGTTTTGACTCCATAAATTTTGGCTCCTGCAGTCCGCAGAAAAAGTGTGGGATCGGCTTCATCAATGCCAGTATCCCATACAACCTGCCCGGACGTGTATACTCGTCCCGGTAACCCGTTTCCCGGTTCAAAGGAGAAGTTGTCGCTATACACACCAAATTGATGGAATGCATTGGCCACCGTATCATCAAGATCGCCACGAGTAGCGTATCCAGCATGAAAAAGTCGTAATTGTTCCGTATCCACTGCTTTCGACGGCCCCTTCGTATCGCGAGGCAGGAAGCTGGGGACCCAAACATCGGCATGCTGAATAAGGTGTGAGTTAGGCGGTAACCTGGCCACAGATCCAAGAGCTAGCTTACTTACCTGAAATGGAAGATTTCTGCTTTCCATAAACGTGGTGATTGCCTCCAAGAAAGGGCCACAGGAGTGACTCGGGGGCTTCGACTTTTCTTGGACTTGTGGTGCTGATGGCTTTGTTGATGCGTCTGGCTCTACCATTAAGTCTCTCAATACAGATTCAAAGTCTTCGCTGTACGACCTACCCTTCCTGGTTTCAGATAGAAAGTCCTCGCTGAGCGTACGAGTTCTCGCACGCTTTTGCTGCGGTTCACCGCCGTCGTTGTCGAAAGCTTCCAACATGGACAGCATGTCATCATCGTCGTCGTTTCCTTGATCCGAATCAGCATCGCTATTAGAAAGACGACGTGGGGCGCTATGTTCAGTCACATCTAGCGAAACCATCGGTTGGACTTGACTCGCAACAACGTCAGCCTTGACTCCTCCGGGAAGAGTATTGGCGCTGGTAGAATTGCTGGCATCGGTGTGCAGAGCAAGGCTCATTCGCTTACGACGAACTTTCCGTATAACTTCCTCGGCACTTGACGCACGGCGCTCCATTTCTTCCAGGCTAGCAACCCATTCCCTAGCTTCAAGATAAGGATATCCCACTTGAACACAAAGATTTGAAAAGTGAGTTCGCCATTGCTTGGTCAGATTGAAGCGCAGTTCCAGCTGTGTAGGTTCGGAAGTCACAGATTGCAAGAACTTCTCCTGCAAGTTTGACAGTACTTGGAAATCTATCCTTTGTGAATGAGTTTGTGGACTGCACAAGGCGAATGACCGAGTGCTCAGCTTGGCGTTCTTCATCTTCTTGGTGAGTCGGCTAGATTTGCAAATGAGCATGTCACCCAAGAATTCGTTCAGCTTGATTCCATGGGGAAGTGGAAGTGTGCCTTGGTCGAACGCAGAAACGAGATAGTCAACATATGCTATCTCTTCATCTGTCCAGCGCCCTGTTCTCTGTTATTCCGAGAAAAAACACGGTTAGTCCACAGCGCTATTCTTCACCTGCAAAATAAACCACGCGTCCGCAACTACCTCAGGCGATTCACTGCCACAAGAATTTTTACGAGTTGACCCTGGTGGACCATTGCTAGGATCATTTCCGATGCCATTCCTCCTGAGCTCGTTGGCGCGTTCAAGCTCGTCAAATCTCAATGGGAGTATTGCAATACCCTCCACTCGCCCTAAGTGACAGATTTGACAAGGAAACGACTTCATCATATTGGGTGGAGGGAATACGCCAAACTCTTGATTTCCCTGGTTCCGGGTATCTAGAACAAGAGAGAGTGGGGTACATCGCTATTAAAACAGAGATGACTTGTGAGCAAGAAACATGTCCCAAACGGACAAAGCATATTTCGGGACAAAGTCATAAACACAACATTTATGCCCATTTCCCCGACGACGCGGTTTTGTCATAAGTAATACAGTTCTGCGACACATCGAAATTTGTGCCGAGGCTACAAGTCACCAGTCCCCAGTCGATCCGATCCGATTTTTGGATGTTAGCCAGCGACCATGATGAAAATGGGAAACTCACCGCATGTAGCGTACATCCACATCCAATCAAACGAACATCGCTTCCGGGATGACGACAAAGTTTACAGTTGATGCCATCAGCACTGGCCATGCTTGAAGGCTGTTGATTCCAAAGGAGGGCTACAGTGAGTGCGGTGCCGCCATGCACAGTGGTGTGGTTGGTCCCTTTGGTTTGTTTTCACAATTACGGAAGTAAAGTGTGAGCAAGATCTCGGAATTTGTAACCACCGAACGGAATAGAGAGATTTGATTGGTTGAAATCATGCGATAGCACAGACGTTTTTCGCACAAAGTTCTGTCAGTTTGTCTGACAGAACAGGAGTGTTCGTTTCCAGTTGGAGATTACATTTACTTACTTACCATACTGACATATGTGGCCACTTATGTGATTGTGATCAACAGTAAAAAACTTTCGTTTTTTCATTTCACATGCTTATTTATCCACTGCACCTACTGATAGTAGTCTCTACTCTTATTGACTGTCACAGCACCATGAGGGCTTGACAATGAAGAAGCAAAAATCAAGGTCCTTCTGGCCCTATGGCATGCTATGCATCTTGGTGGGTGCGTATATGTGGCTGTGGGTACAGCTCTCCTCGTCGCCGCCATTATCAAGGGACCCATCCACTTCCATTCTCTCTCCATACATTATTCCCGAGTCCAAGAAAGGATCGACATTGATAGTAGCTTTTTGTAACTTTCACTTTCGATCCGTCGGAATCACGTGGTACCAACGAATGTCGAGACTTGGCTACGACAATCATTTGCTGGTAGCGACCGACGAGGGCATGGTAAATTTCCTCGAGAACCAACAACATTCTCATCAGACTCCAAAACTCAGGTACCAGGTGTGGATCCATGAGCCTTTACCCAAGAAGATCTTGGCAAAGTCTAGAGCAATCCAAGAACATGCCTACCTTGAGACGCTCATGGCGGTACGATGGAAGTATCTTCTTCGTCAACTACAAGAAAACGGGATGCATGTTGTACTGACGGATGTTGACAATATCTTTACTCGATATATAAATGTCGATGAAGAGTTTACGAACAAACACAAAGAAGTGGACGTTTGGCATGCCTATGCGACAAAATTTCCTCTCCATGTCTTTGCCCAACAAGGATTCTGTGTTTGCAGTGGCATGTCCTGGTGGAGGGCCAGTCCAGGAGGAATCCGATTCGCGAGACTGATGAGGGATACCTGTGGTGATATGTGTGATGATCAACGAGTGTTGAACAAACTCTTGAGCAATTCGCCTCTACTAAATATGACTTGGATATGGACTACCGAAGCCCAAACGAGTCGTCTCACCAATGCATCTACCAATGATCCGCGCTTCCTTGGTCTGCCAACGTTGGGAATATCAGGCCATTCTGACATCACTGGTCATACAGCCCGAATTTGGGACCGAGACTTTGCCTTTCGCGGTCCTCTCTTCCCTGACAAGTGTCCTTCCAACAATTGGGTTTCCATGCCAATTCTTGATGCAAAAAGTCGACAAACAGCATGGCTGACAAAGCTAGAATCTTTTCAAGAATGGGACAACCACTGTGGAAAAAACTCCGAACGACAATAGCTACTAATACAATTTCATGGAGGAGAAAACCAAAGCCGAACTCTTAATCGCGGCAAAAATCAGTCACAACGAACGGCTCGCTCATGGCTTCGACAACGTAAGGAGTACCATTCACAGTATCATGAACAAGGAACGCTCTGAAAGTATCAAAACCAAGGCCGTATGCCTCAAGCGCTATTCGCCTCGAGACTGGCGACCTGTGGCAACTCTGGGTTCCACAGGAGAACGCCCATGCAAGAAAGTCTTCGCTGAGATTCGCAGGATCCTCGCGAGTTCTCCATATCCCAACCCAATCTCCTTCCATAGGAGAACAGTTCACAAAATTAATCGTTATCATGTCTTGATCCTCCACATAGCAGGGTTTGTTTACACTGAGGGAGCTTTGACAGATACTTGGTTGTCCGCTGGGACTGCTTGTTGGTGCTTTTGTTCGGATTGTTGTGGCTAAGCTGGGCTTGATTGTTGGCATTTTCGTGGTGCGAAAGGTCGGAGGAATTGTCGGTGGCGGCGAAGGCATCAACGGCCATGGCGATGGGGAAACGTCAGACTCGGGGGATGACAGTGCCGGCTGTCGGGTAGGCGACCTGGGAGACTCAGCGGCTGTGGTTGGAAGGGTAGGAGACTCCGTTGGTGACGTTGGCGACTCAGATGGTGCAGGCGTGGGAGCATTTGTTGGCAGAGGCTTGGGTTTGGGCGTATTTTCTGAGGGTTTGTTGTCGGGCTGATCTCCAATCCACGCATTGCCACCACTGCCATCAGGATTTTGTGGCCCGTTGGCGGCACTAATGGTCTGGGCTGGTTCATCTTTGGAATGTATCCCAATCGCCAGTGCCACCACGAGCACAAGAAGAAACAAAAGGAACATAAAACACATGATGTGTCTCCTCGTTGTTAAATCATTGCAGCCCCATGCCTTCCATACGATTTCATTGCAGTTACTCGATTCATTGGAGTTTCTCGATGCTTCTTGTTGTTCCGCCTTTTGTAAGCTAGAAATTGCGTGGGTCCTTGTCTCGTCAACGAAGTCCTCCGAAGATTCGTTCTCGTAAGAGACAAACTTAGCATGTTCGACCCAAACAGTCTCTGTTCCCATAGCATTCCTCTCTTCCGGGGAAGATCTTGTTTCCATCTTCCATCGTCGATTCAAGTCCGACTTCATGGCGATCATGTTGTCGAAAAACTCGGATTTGCACTCACCCTCTTCGGACGTGTACTGGGACTGGGTTATTGGTGGGCGAGGCACCACGACGGCTCGTGGTTCCGGCTCGTCACAAAAGTCATGCGGTGACTCGAGCATAGTGCTCAGGCTTGCTGAATACAGCGTGGCAGGTAACGTGGTGTGCAAGACTTCGGGAATCGATCTCGCAGAATTCCGTACCTTCAGGGTCTCGGTACTAGCAAAACTTGGACGTCGAGGATTCTGGATGGCAGTCACACTCAAGAGTGTTGTTACATGCTCGGCGTTTGACCCTGAGTCATTGACTCTTTCAAGGAACTGGTCGGACGTTCCTGGAGACTCGAAGCTCGAGTTCAGTGGAATTTCATCACACGAGTTAGACTTGGTTCGGAAGGACAAAACCTTCATCTTACCGTTTTAGACGCCTTGGGTTTGCCCAAGTTTCCCGCACAATGCCTGTTTGGATGCTACCACTCAGTCGAGTCTTCATCCCAATGCAACTCAGATGAATGGGTAAGAAACCATACCTGCCAGGACTGCGAAAATGTGTGCTTTATCTGTAAGATTGGATCCACGATTTGGATGTCATTATGTGACGCTTTCCGTGTATAGATCGAAGGATTGGATGATCGTTAAAGAACCGTTTCAATTACCCAATTCAATTCGATCTACACGACTGACATTAGACCGAGCTAACAGTAAATATATTTACTATTTACTATTTACAGATAGGTGAGATTCCGTTTACACGTGCCCTGTCAAAAATTTACTTCTACTTGTACCAGGTAATACCGGTATTACCGGTAACGTACTACCTGTAATATATACTAACTTAGTAGTATACCAGGTAATGATGTTGGAAAGTGGCGTGGTAGGGGAAGCCAAGGAGGCCTTTGACGGTGTCTTTATTGGGAAGTGGTTGGATCTGAATTGAAACGGGCCACTCTTTGGTCGCGTTACAAATTGTATGCGTCGAAAGGACAAAATCGTATTCCTTCGCAAGATGACAACAATAAAGGTAGGCGTCCAGAAGTTTGCCACATTTTCGTAGCCAAGCAGTCGTTCACCTACAACCAGGAAATCAGATGATGGTGATGTACATGCCATTCACGTATGCAAGAAATGTCTATTTTATTGTTTGCTGGTGAAGCATTAACTTTCAGATCTAGCTTTGTACCATTCTTGGACCTATACACGTTTCTTAAAATAGGTCACACTCGGCAGGCTGTTCACAAAACAAGAAGAATCTAGGCACATGTGCCGACAGTGACTTCAAAGGGCTCGCTGGATGCAACCGCCGTGTAAGGAGCCCCTTGGTCTCCCCCAGCGTTCGAGACAAGGTAGGCTTGATATGTTCCAGCAGCGGCTTGAAGGCCCATAGAAACCGTTCCTTGCGACACACTTCCAGTGCATGTCTGATTGCCACAAGTGAATTCCCAAGCGACTTGAGGGAATGACAAGCCGGTCACGTTAGACCCTGCTGGGTACAAAGCCACCCAATCCTGGCTGACTGGGTCACAAAGATTGAACGACGCCAGAATTTCATCGCTGAAAAATACGTAGCAGGATCGGTCAACAGAAACAGTATCGACACATCCTACCGGAGCCTCTACCGGTGCCTCTGTGGGGGAGTCAACTACCGGTACACTTGTCTCGGCGACAGGGGCTGTCGTTGCTGGAACAAGAATATATGGGGCAAGAGTGGGTGCACTTACAGGGGATTCCTCGCTCGGATTGTCGGGCTGCACAGCCGATTCTTGTGACTTGCTCTTTCGTGCCAATCCAGCACTCAGGCCAATGATGAAAATTAAAGCTGCAATTCCACCAATGATGAACTGAAGTCGCCTTCGCGTTGCCGCCTGCGGGTCTCCACTAACGAAGGAACCAAACTTTTCAGATTCAGCACTGGTATCAAGTCCATTGTCGGAGATGAGAGTTACTCCATCTTCGTCCTTATCAAAGTGCGCTTTGATCTCCACTGATTCTTTCACGGAAGAAGGGTCACGCGCCAAAGCATTTGGTTCCGATGGCTCATGGTCTGCTAAGGTTGCCATCTCGTTTGTGGGCAACAAGCCTTCCTGTCCGTTTTCAAAATTTTCTGTCTCCGGGGCCTCAGGGACAAGGTTCCCTTCGGCATTCCCTGATTCAATGTCACTGGATTTTTCCTTACCTCGCGCACAGCAAAGTCGGTCAGTAGTGGTGAGAACTTGGTCCAAAAGGCCTTCCTCCGCATTGTCCTCGTGAGGCACCTCACCATCCCGCGACGATTCAGCATCCGTATCTGGCGGTGGAGGCACTTGCGATTCAATCTCGTACTCGCTATAGTCATCATCAAAAGGATCCGGTTGGTTACTCGTCATTGTCTACTTGGTGTATTTCCTCGACCCAATAAAGACCAGTAAGTGCGCGTATGACGAAATGAAATGAGTAGGGACAACAAATAATTTAGGAGTTGCCGAGCTCCGAGTAGAACAAATTTTTCGGCGGCAGTGAACAAGATTTTTGGCAGGACTGGCGCCGGCCAGCGCGGAAGGAATGCCTCCATAAAAAGAAAGTATAGGTATTTTACTGAAATTTCGGACTAGCATCCTGGATGGCCGGCGATATTTTTGGGAAGTGAATAGCCGATAAGCAGTGGTTCAGACATGTGCAAAGGGTATTTATTATGCTGCCACGTGAAGGTGGGCTGTCACAGTGCGCAACAGAAATGTTACTTATCCGATTGTTTGCTATATGACAGTCACAGTACACAGCTGTTGCTTCGGGCTTGGATTTTCGTTATTTCGAAAACAACCATCATCCGACAACTTGCATCGCATCCCACCAATGGGGTGACTTTTCAAAATTTATGACGACACGAGGTGCACGCTTTCGGTACTTATTATTCAGATACCTTGTGAACAAAAATTGTATCTTGCAACTCTTCAGATATTTGTACTGGGATGGGGTAAAAATGTAACATGTAACATCGTCTATTCTTTACTAGTCAAGGGAACAATGCTATGGGGGTCATCAAACCGAAGGATAGTGGCCTTTCCAGAACTCCCACTCTTCCCCGTTAGCGAAGGCAATGGGATCTGACTGATTTCTATGACGTAACTTTTAAAACTCATAGTCGTACCAGATATCTATGCCAATGTATCTGTTTTTCTAACTGTAAAAAGTAAGAGTAAGTTTATATGGTTTGCCCATCGGCTTTAGAAACCCAGGGCATGGCCAATCATCTGTCCAGTATACCAGTATAACAGTAAACTATCGTAGTCTACTGTCAGCAAATGCGCGAAGGACTCAAGCCCTCTCGAAAAGCTGTACCAGACATGCAGGAACTGCAAAGTCTTGCACTCCCTCCTTGGATGTTACAATGTTGGATACAACAAAGGGGACCTTTATGGGAGCATCTGTGTAAGTTATCATTTCTTGAAGTGAGCGACAAGCTCTCTCAATGATGTCCTGGCTTCGGTTGGTATAAAGTTGAGCTATCACTTCACCTTCCTTGACTTCGTCGCCCTCCTTGCACCTAAATACCAACCCAGCTACTTCGTCGACAGGCTCATCAGCAATTAGTCGTCCAGCTCCCAAGAGAACCGATGTATTTCCAATCAGCAACCCATCCAAGGGACCAATGAACCCTGACTGCGTAGCTTTGACCTCTCTCATATATTTAGCTACCAGTGGGTATGTTGTGGGATCTCGGCAGACACTGACGTCGCCTCCATGTGCTTCCACCATTTCTTCGAACTTGGCATACGCCTTGCCGGATTGGAGCGTGTCGAGGCAAAGCTGAACCAACTCCTCGAGAGACTCGTCGGCATACTTCTCGGCTTGTTTCAGCATTTGCGAAGCTTCAATGACAACAAGTGCAATCAAGTCCGGGGCTCCAGGTTGGCCCTTGAGTATTTCGATACTCTCAGCCACTTCCAACCAGTTCCCCACAGTTGTTCCAATAAGCGAGTCCATATGTGTCAGTAGACATGTTGTGGGTTGTAGACCATTAGCCTCACTTGTTGCAATCATGGAATGGGAAATCTGAATCGCCTCGTCGAAATTCGATTGAAACGACGCCTTGCCGTACTTGACATCCAAGACGAGCGATCTAGGATGTTCCGCAATTTTCTTGCAAAGGATACTTGCCGTCTGTAGTGGAACTGATGAAACGGTAGCCGTCACATCTCTTAAGGCATACAGTTTTCTGTCTGCCAAACACATCTCCTTGGATGCTGAAACAATGGAACAGCCCACTGTCGTGACAATTTTTTGAAATTCCGGAATACTGAGGCTGGTCTTGTATCCATGAATACTTTCCAGTTTATCGATAGTGCCACCTGTATGACCCAAACCTCGTCCTGCCATCATGGGAACCGAAACACCAAGACAGGCAACAAGTGGAGCTAGAATCAGGGAAATCTTGTCACCAACTCCGCCGGTAGAATGCTTGTCCACGAGATTCACTGGTAGTATGGCATCCCAGTCCAATCTGGATCCACTTTCGACCATGCAACGTGTCAATGTAGCCGTTTCCTCCATGGTCATGCCACGCCAACATACAGCCATGAGCCATGCCGACATTTGATACTCAGGGATCCGCCCAGCCACATACTCGGATATCCACCATTCCAATTCTTCGGTCGTATGAGGTCGAAGATTGTATCGCTTGGTTTGTAGAATCGTCAATGGATCCATGCTGCTGAGAAGGTGATATTACGGTAACCCTGGTACTTGTGATAATAAGAATGATAATGAATGATAGATGGGAAAGTGTGTTGTATAAATGCCAACGTGGTGGATGTCAAATGTGATGCCATGCTGCCGACAACGTTCTCCTTCTTCGGACTTCGGAGTCGACGCAATCGTGACAGGAATGTCATAATGCGAGGTGGTGATGTGATGTGCCGTCCGTCTGCCTGCTAGTGAACAAAGTTTGACGCGATAAAAAGAGAAAAAAATAAAAAAATGACAGGCCCAATTCTACGACTAGTTGGAGTTCAAGGCCTGGCAAATTGCCAGTGTGGTATGTGGTACTAGTACCATTTATCGATCAGTGCAACGGAGTAGTACTAACAGTATCCTTATTACTGCACCAAGAGGGCCATGTACTCGTTCATTCTACTCGACACCAAAAAGCTTTCGTTGTAGTGCAGCCTCATCTTCACTTAGACTGTCTTGATCAGAATTTGTGGTGCTTCCACCTACGTCGGAATGACCAAGATCCTTCTCTGGAGTAATTCTATCTCGAATCATTTGCTTGATCTCCTTTACTTCGGGGAATCGCCCTTCTGTGGCACGGTCAAAAAGAACTTCCCTATTCAATTCAATCGACTATTTGGCAAAGCGAACCATACATCAACAAAAACCATGCATGTGAAATGAGTTTTCGAGTTTTCGTCAGCATATTGTGAATTATAGTGATAAATGGTCTTCCCTCGTTGCACTTACGAATCGTCCTCCCTTGGCAGGGGGCTTGGTTGGTACCAGAGTTACCGACTTGATTTCATCACTAAATGTAGTAAGTAGTTCTTGTCCAAAGTATGCCGAACGGAGCAACCATCGACAACCTGTGCAGTAGTGGATAGCAACCGCCGGCTCTGGAAAAAAATCACCACCAGCCAACACTGTTGCATCAAGTTGCACATTTTTGTTTGTAGACATTTCCCCTGCTACATCCGACGACAAGGGTCCCAGTCCCTTGGCTTCTTGTTGTGACTGGCGATTATCCGTATCGGAATGTCCCAAAAATTTGTCGGGTTGTACCATATCTCGAACTATTTGTTTCAAACCTTTGGGTGATGGGAATCCTCCTTGTTCCTTGCGATCCCATAAAAGTTCATTACCATCCAGTTTGACGGCAAAAATTCCCTTGGTCGAGGATGGAATAATTGTTACTGCCTTGATATCATGTTCAAATGTTGTCAAGAGTTCTTGGGCCAACCAAAAGGACTTTAACATCCAGCGGCATCCTGTACAGTATTCGATACTGAGCGAATGTTGTTGTTGTTGGTCATCCACAGATGATGCTTCTTCGGATGAAGACATGAAGAAATCGGACGACCATGACCGACACCGGCCCGGTCGGGCAACCATGGAAAATGCCACCACTCCTGTGTCATGAAGGACGACAATCACAGTCAGTAGAAAAGAGACGGCAGTGGCAGTCGAAACTTTCATCTTTGGTGATTTTATTTGAATATATTTTTGGTGTAGTGTTGCCTCGATCAAAGGAAACGCCAACAAGCTTTCGAAAAAGATACGGATTTCTTTCTACATGGCGAATGGCGACTTGGTCGAAGGTGCTCGTGGGCCATATATAGGTATTTCGGTACATTAATGGCATGCTATGCGTTGTACTTACCGCCGTCTGGCCTGTCCTTCACTCGTCGAAGTTGGAACCTTGCCACCACCCAAGTTTGCTTTCCTTTGCTTGATTTGATCTGTTCTATTACCGACTCGCAAATTCTTTACTGTCTCCTGTGTGAGAGTGTTTTTGTATCTACTCTACCGGTACTCTATTGCTCATCATGTCCAAGACTCTTCACCGTAAACTGCAAGCCAAGATGGACTCGATGAAAGGTACGTTGGTTTTTGCAGACAACCGGAGCGATGATTGTTGTTGTTTCATCATGTCAAAAGTACCGAAACTGACTTTTTGCGTATGTTCACACCAAAGGTCCAGAATGGGATAGTAGTGACGATGACGAGGAGGAAGAAGAAGAAAAAGTTGCCGTCCAAGCCAAGACTCCAAAAACAAAGAATACCAGTACAGCATCCAAAAAGGGCAAGAACAAAACCGCCACGACATCGGTAGAAACAGAGACGGAGGCGACTGTCTTGTATATTGGACATTTGCCCAATGAATTTGAGGAACGTGATCTGAAGAATTTCTTGCAACAATTTGGAAAGGTATTGAATATTCGGATTAGCCGTTCAGTGAAATCAGGGCATTCCCGTGGGTATGCCTTTGCTCGATTCGAAGATGCCGAGACGACTCGCATCGTCGCTGAAACATTGCAAGGATATTTTGTCGGTCAACGTCGATTGATTTGTCATCCTGTACCCAATCCCAAAGGAAATTTATTCTACGATACGGACAAGGTCATTGAACGTCGTAAATTGCGCGTAAAGAAGGTGGAAAAGGAACGTCAATCTCAATTGAACAATATGGAAAAGATGAAAGAAATTACGGCTCGATTGGTTCTACGGGAACAAAAGAAGCGTTCGAAATTTCAAAAGTTGGGTATTGACTATGATTTTCCTGGTTACGAAGCTTGTGTAGACGCCGGGGCTGAGGAAATAGAGAAAAAGGAAAAGAAACGAACCGGTTCCAATGCAGAAAGTTTGGAGACAAAAGATACCAAGTCTGAAAAGGAAGCCAAGGGAGATAGCACCAGTACTGCAGAATCGCCTTCGTTGTCATCTAGAAAGCGAAAGGATTCTGTTGGTAGTGAGTCATCAGCTACTAAAAAGTCGAAAGTCAAGAAGGATGCATCGGAAGGTGACGAGGAAAACAAATCAAAAGAGGCAAAGTCACCCTCGTCATCCAAGAAGGAGATCACAACTCCTTCTGATAAGAAAACTCCTCCATCTTCAAAAAAGGAAAAGCCGACTCCTGTGTCCCAAAACAAACATAATAATACTCCTGCAAAGTCTGAAAATGACAAGAAGGCGACTTCCAAAAAGTCTCTCACTCCTTCGACCGCAAGAGCGGAACACTCACAAAAAGAAACAGAACGATGTTATTACGCCGACAAAAGCAGTGACAGAAAAGCTGGTCCCTCAATCGGAGTTGAAGACCAAGAAAATCAAGAAAAACAAGAAGCGACGAGAATCAGCTCCTTGAGTGATCATGTGGTGCAATGAGTAATCCACCATTTTTTTAAGAGTATAATTAACGAAATAAGAAAAGAAATATGGAACACTAGCAAAAAACATCGATGAGTCGAAAACGTCTTCCCGCAGCACCGAGATCGAAGATATGGGATGGTCGGATTGTAAATCGACCAATTACGCGTCCTTCGAGTAGGACTCCTTGTAACTAGCCGAAAATGAAAATAATGAAAATAGCTTTTCGGATCAAAGTCAAAGCTTCCAATTTGTAAAAATCGGCCTATTTCACAGTGCATTGGATAGAAACAAGGACGGAGGTCCCGTCAGCCAAGGAACAACCAAAACAAGAAAAGCTACTAACGGTAGGTAGTAGCAGCACTAGTAGCTAAGGTGCAGGCTGCGCTTCGGAAAGAATAAAAAACTTTCACACGAATTCGAGCCCTCTCCATAAAATATATATAACTGTAAATATTACCTCCACTATTGCACATCAAAATTGTACACCTATATGTTTCAACAACTTCGAAGCCTTTACAATTGCCCGAGTAAAAAGTGGACCAAAGGGACTTAATGACAAAGTGGGCATGTCAAAAGTGACATATAAGCATGTCGATTTCATATTCTCGTACTTGTAACCCATGTGCAAGTTCTGAAATTAGCCAACTGTAGTAGATGGCACGCCTCATCGGCACATACATGGTACGCTTGGAGCAAGTCTAGACCTTGTGTCGACTGGAGTTGCGATGGTCCATTTTTCGACAAAGTCCAATTTGTCTTGAGCGTGCTGAGCACGCGTCTACTCCTGAAACTGTGGACATTGTCGACGTTATTGAAAATTGATGGTTCGTAATATGTTGCTTGCTTCTTGGTGTTGGATATGAGCCATACACGTTTGATACGGTATGTGTCGTTCGAACGCTACCGGTAGGCGATATTGTTGGAACAGTTGACACGCCTCATCATCATTACATGGCTGTGAATGACGCACTCCGAGAGCATGCTCCTTGGTGTCAGCCAAGGTCGTTTTTGACCACTAAAGATCCTTCGGCCGTCTGATGTGAAGGGAAATAGACACCTGGGAAGAAGACACAATTCTGGATTGCAATCAAACAGCAAGCTAGACAAGACGCGAAATTCTCGTCCCCTCCATCCATCGCTCTCACCATCATGAAGGATTGGAATCTAGTAACCCTCGGCAGGCTTACGCCGTACTGGGCGACTGTGATAATCTCGCTTTGGATCCTTGCCTGCCTCTATGTTTGGATATTTGACAAGTCATATGAGCTCTATGATCAAAACTTGGTGCAACCAGTAAGTTGAGACACTAATGTCTACAAGTGCGGCTGATGTTCGGTCATCTTGCTTTCTTTGATATTGTTTGTTCACTTAACTTACATGTCGATCACGCATAGATGCTTCAACACATGAGTCAGGAAGTTAAGGACTGGGGAAGTAATCTCGTCGGATTCATGGGTCCTACGGTGGTTCTGACATGCTTCTGTGCCCTCGTTCTAACGGATAGCAAGCTGCCCATGTGGAAGTTATCATGGGTCAACAAGTTCTTTTCCACTTTACGTCAGCATCGAAGTAATGATGCCGACTATGGCCGTGATATTGCGAAGAAGAATCAGTTTGCGATTGGCGAACCTGACTTCAACTTAATGTCTCTCTGGCTCATTGTCATCCCCATGCTCTTTATATGCTTTGGCTACATCCCAATTAGCATCAAGTACGCCGACATGAGAGCCGAAGAAAAATCCAAGGATGCCGTGTTGCTTCGCTGGGAAGCCACGTCGTACATCTTTGGTTGGGCATCCGTGATGTGTCTTGTGTGGTTCTTGATTCCTGTCTCGCGACACAGTATTTTACTCGTTGCCATGGGCTGGAGCCCGATTCATGCTCTTCGTATCCATATTTGGGCGGGGTATCTTTCCTTCATCTATATGTTGTTGCACGGGCTCATCCTGGTCGTGCTTTGGTTTACCATTTATGAATACCCCGTTTGGAAGCAAATTATTCCAGCAAAAGAGTGCTGGACATGGCATCCTGACAACGATGAAATCGAACCTCGTTGCAACCATGTGTACTGGAACTGGACAGGACTTGTCGCAACGTTCTTCTTCGTTGTTTTGTGGGCGACTAGTCTTGACTGGGTTCGTCGTCGTAACTATAGGCTCTTCTACTGGTCTCACGTCATCTGTGGAACCATGATGTTGCTCACAACAATCTTGCATATGAATTTTTATGCGTTATACTTGCTCCCCAGTTCTACGTATTACATGGCCTCTACCATGCCAACATTGATCCAAGCCTTGGCAAGTCGGTTCCGCGGTGGTGTCAAGATCACCAAGGTGACAGCTGTACCTGACAGTGGGGGTTGCGTGGAAGTACAAGTAGAAACCAACAAGTTTGCGAATGCAGAGCTTGACAAGGAACCATGCCTTTTCGTCAAGTTGTGCGTGCCCAAGATTTCTCTCATCTGGCACCCATTTACAGTCTACAAGCATCCAAATGATCCTTCCACCGTTCGATTTCTCTTTCGTCCCGTCGGTCCCTTCACCAAGCAACTCGCCAATCACTTGACATCTCCGGTTCGTCCCATCACCATGATGGATGGGTTTTACCGTGGGGCAGATCGAGCCGAGCAAGCCCTACAGCATGACTGTGTCACGCTAGTGAGCGGAGGTGTTGCCATTACACCTTTTCTATCAATGCTTCCAAGTCTTCTTGCCAGAATTCGTCATCGAAGTGGCTCGAATGATGATGTGACGACACGGCGAGTAATCTTGCACTGGGCTTGTCGTGAGCAAGGACTGATGAACTTTGTTCTTGAGCGGTATTTGCATGACATCATGGATTATGCCAAAACAGTGTCATGCAACGATTTCCGCTTTGAAGTAAAGATTTATTTGACCGGCATGACTGGAAAAGCACTGGATAGCACTCATAGAGAGAGTGGGTCCGGGGAAGTCTCATCCTCCGAGAATGAGGAGGAAATCAAGTCCAAACAGGAGGACGTTGACAGTGTCTCCGATGTCATGACTTCATTAGACCTCACAGAAATTGTCAAGAAGGAGGAGGACATTGAAACGCCCAACAACAACGCTGATGCACAGAAGGATTCATCGTCACCACCATCATCAACAACGACACCGCAAGCTTGTAGTGGAGGCCATGTCATGGAGTTGGCTCGCATGATGCCTGGGCGTTACTCAAATATCAAGTGGAATGTCCCATTGTGCCTAGCCATCTCTATCCCCTCCTGGTTGATGTTTTGGTATGTCTTTAGAAACTACAAATGGTCTAAGCAGATGTCGTACTACGACCTGGCTCACTTGACTTGGGTCACCATAGATTCCGTATTTGCCTTTGTTGCATTCGCAATGCTGGTGGAAGGATCGGTACTCGTTTTTCGAAAGTATTGCCCCGAACCCCGGCTCGATGATTATGAAGTGGCTGTATTTGCTTCAGATTCAACGAAGGAAGGTGATGTACCGTTGGTCGAGGCCACTGATAAAAGTACAGTGACGTTGGAGATTCTGCCAGGTCGTCCTAGTGTTGACGCTCTCATGGAAGGTGCTCGCCTGGCCGAGGCCCCCGGCATTTTCTTGTGTGGTCCGTTTGCGTTGACTCGTGGAGTGCGCAGGGAGGCTGCCAAGGAAAATTCTCGTTTTGGTTTGACACGATATGCATTGTACGATGAACCCTTTGAAATGTAGAATACCGGAATCGATATGACGAACTCCAATGGACTTTGTGCGTCTCCAAAGTACTTGTACCAAGGTAAAACGCGTTGCCTTGCCTTTCATGGGGACAGGCACATATCCAGTTTAACAGTAAAGATCTTTTGCTTGACTCTTGCGTCCCTACTTAGTGAGTTTTGTGACTCATGCACATACAGCAAGGATAGCACTGAAACTTTCATTCCAATCTCTACATGACTGGCATCTAGTGTCCTCAGACAACGCTTGGACTTGGACTGAATTCGTCGTTCTTCTCGTGTTTTCCGTCGAAGGCCCAGGATTTCCGAAGAACAATACTTGTTGAATTGATCTGCCTTGTCCAAATCCACTTGTCCCGGTTCCAAGGGTTCATCAGCACAGATCTTTTCAAAGCACATGGGACTACGACAAGTATTAATATAGTTCATGGTTTCCTCGGGCAACCATTGACTTACGACTCTCATTGCAAGCGGCCGGCTCGCACTTCTTGTCTGGCATTCGTTCACGGCGTCCTCTTGGAAATAAAAATATTGGAGTCATGTTTGTCGAGACAAAACAACAGCAATGAGGAGGAGAGGAGAGGAAATGACGCATCGTGTCGACCTTTGCCTTGAAAAAGATACGTTTGCCAGTGTGATCAATGAAAACACCAATGGTGTAGAAAGATGTAAGCGGACAGACGAATCAAATCGTGTCACCAAGAAATGGCTTTCTTGGTCTTGGTTCAACAGTCGATGCCACCATGACTTTGCTCCTGCGCCCAATTTCCCTTGATCGTTCGTCATCATCGTGCGCTCTCCACACTAAACAGAGGAAATCGACAGTGTTACCTTTGGACGGAAGCACAAGTCTTGTTGAATCATGTGGCCAATCCGGAATTTCAAGATCGTGGAATTTACGACAGTCACGTTGAATCGACCCAAAGCCAATGCCATGGGATTTGTCATGCAGGAAGAATTGGAATCATGTTTAGAACTATTGGAGCAACAACAGCTACAACAACAACAAGACGAGACTGGAAAACAGTTCAAGAGTCGATGTGTCGTCGTTCGTTCGTCCTTTCCCTGGCAATTATTCCTGGTGCGGGTGGTACTCAACGACTTTACGATTGATAGGAGCATCAAGGGCCAAAGAACTTAATTCGACCGGATGTCGCTGCTCGGGAAACGAAGCGTACCAATGGGGAGTGGTAGACAAAGTGGTGCCATCAGGCCATGCTGTGGATGCAGCCTTATCTTTGGCCTGGCAAATTGCCGCCAATGGCCCAATTGCGATTCAAGCATCCAAGGAAGCAATTGATCAAGGTCTCACTGCCTCTACAATGGAGGAAGCGTTAGAAATCGAACGACAGTGCTACGGGCGGACACTACCTTCCAAAGATCGTCTCGAAGGACTTGCCGCCTTTGCCGAGTCTCGTACGCCAAACTACAGCGGAGAGTAGAGGGCAAATACCGATCGTTACCAATCAGATGGTCTATGTACTGTCAGATTTCACCACCAAGAATTCATAATTCAACAACCTTGGCGTCGCACCCGTTCTAGCGCAACATAAATGCCAATGGCCAGGACTGCGGCATTGGCATCAGTTTCCACAGTTTTTTGAAAGGCCACGGGAACAGTTGGGTCCAATATCCCCATAGCTACTGCCAATAAACCAATAATAGCGGCGAATCAGGGTCTTTGCTTTTCCCAATAGTTTTGATGGTATCCTTCCGCCTGATAGAAGCCATCCAACCAGCAGTGCACTTCCAACCTTCACCAAAGGTTTCATTCAAGGTGATATCAATTTCTAGCCGCCCTTCTTCACTTCTTCTTCATCCTCATCAATTTTTTGTACTAGGTACAAGTCCTTCGGGACAGTGGCTTCCACCTGTCACCATTGTGGTCCACAACCACTGTTGTTAGCATTATTAGCACTATAGTTACCAGCCATGAGCTTTATCATAATAATCTCTCACCTCGGCACCGGCACCACTGTGATCATGATTATACTACTACTAGTTGATGTTGTTTTTGGCTCTTGGTCCCCAAGCTCAGCCATGATCACTCCTGCGATCATGATAGAAATGGTTGTCTCCACGTCCAGCACCACCATGGTACATATGTTTTTGGCCCGGTGAATTCGTTACAGCCACGACCTGATGGTGTAAACCTTCCACCTCTTCCGCTATCTCTCCTATACATACCTGTACCGCGACCTCCCTTCCTACCGGTAATGTGGAACGGACTGCGCGGGTTCATAAGATAATTCTTACTCTGTGGCCCTGGATTTAGAGAACATTCTCTCCAAGGGTGAGTGCCATCGTGACGACAAATATTTTTCTCATTGGGTTTATCGGTTTGTTTTTTCTTGTTACTAGCTAGTAGTAGGGTGAGAAATGTTGTCATGTTGGGTACTTTTTATGGTGCAAGGTATGGTGGTTTCCGTGGCACAAAATCGGCGATATCGTTGACGCCTCACCATCTTTGCATCGCTGTGAATGACGCACTTCGAGTGCATCATGCCCTTCTTAGTGTCAGCCAAGGTAGGTTTGACAAGTAAAGATCATTTGGCGAAGGAAATTAGGAACCTGGGAAGAAGACACAATTCTGGATTGCAATCAAACAGCAAGCTCGACAAGAAGCGACATTCTCGTCCCCATCATCCATCGCTCTCATCATGAAGGATTGGAAACTAGTAACCCTCGGCAGGCTTACGCCATACTGGGCGACTGTGATCACGTCGCTTTGGATCCTTGGCTTCATTTATGTTTGGACGTTTGAGAAGTCATATGAGCTCTATGACCACAACTTGGTGGAACCAGTAAGTTGAGACACTGTCAACGAGGGCGGATGATGCTCGGTCGCTCTTGCTTGCTTTGATATTCTTTGTTCACTCAACTTACATGTCGATCACCCATAGATGCTTCACCACATGAGTGAGGGCGCTAAGGACTGGGGAAGTAATCTAGTCGGATTTATGGGTCCTACAGTGCTGCTGACATGCTTCTGTGCCCTTGTTCTAACGGATGGCAAGCTGCCCATGTGGAAGTTATCGTGGGTCAACAAGTTCTTTTCCACTTTACGTCAGCATCGAAGTAATGATGCAGACTATGGCCGTGATATTGCGAAGAAAAATCAGTTTGCCATTGGCGAACCTAACTTCAACTTAATGTCTCTCTGGCTCATCGTCATCCCCATGCTCATTGCAACCTTCGCCTACATCCCAACTAGCATCAAATATGCCGACATGAGAGCCGAAGAAGAAGCCAAGGATGTCGTGTTGCTTCGTTGGAAAGCCACGTCATTCCACTTTGCTTGGGCATCCGTGATGTGTCTTGTTTGGTTCTTGATTCCTGTCACGCGTCACAGCATTTTACTCGTTGCCATGGGCTGGAGCCCGATTCATTCCCTTCGTATTCATATTTGGGCTGGGTACCTTTCCTTCATCTTTATGTTGTTGCACGGGCTCATCCTGGTTGTGCTTTGGTTTACCATTTATGAATACCCCGTTTGGAAGCAAATTATTCCAGCAAAAGAGTGCTGGACATGGCATCCTGACAATAATGAAATCGAACCTCCTTGCAACCAAGTTTTCTGGAATTGGACAGGACTTGTCGCAACGTTCTTCTTCGTTGTTTTGTGGGCGACTAGTCTTGACTGGGTTCGTCGTCGTAACTACAGGCTCTTCTACTGGTCTCACGTGATCTGTGGAACCATGTTATTGCTCACAACAATCTTGCATATGCATCTTTATGCGTTATACTTGCTCCCCAGTTCTACGTATTACTTGGCCTCTACCATGCCAACCTTCATACAAGCCTTGGCAAGTCGGTTCCGCGGTGGTGTCAAGATCACCAAGGTGACAGCTGTACCTGACAGTGGGGGTTGCGTGGAAGTACAAGTAGAAACAAACAAGTTTGCGAATGCAGAGCTTGACAAGGAACCATGCCTTTTCGTCAAGTTGTGCGTGCCCAAGATTTCTCTCATCTGGCACCCATTTACAGTCTACAAGCATCCAAGTGATCCTTCCACCGTTCGATTTCTCTTTCGTCCCGTCGGTCCCTTCACCAAGCAACTTGCTAATCTCTTGACATCTCCCGTTCGTCCCATCACCATGATGGATGGGTTTTACCGTGGAGCAGATCGAGCCGAGCAAGCCCTACAGCATGACTGTGTCACGCTAGTGAGCGGAGGTGTTGCCATTACACCCTTTCTATCCATGCTTCCAAGTCTTCTTGCCAGAATTCGTCATCGAAGTGGGTCTAATGATGATGTGACGACACGGCGAGTAATCTTGCACTGGGCTTGTCGTGAGCAAGGACTGACGAACTTTGTTCTTGAGCGGTATTTGAATGATATCATTGCTTATGCCAAAACAGTGTCATGCAAAGATTTCCGCTTTGAAGTAAAGATTTATTTGACCGGCATTGCTGGAAAATCACTGGACAGCACTCATAGAGAGAGTGGGTCCGGGGAAGTCTCATCCTCCGAGAATGAGGAGGAAATCAAGTTCAAACAGGAGGACGTTGACAGTGTCTCCGATGTCATGAGTTCATTGGACCTCACAGAAAGTATTAGGAAGGTGGATGATATTGAAACGCCCAACAACAACGATGATACACAGAAGGGCTCATCGTCACCAACAACAACAACAACAACTACAACAGAGGCTCCTAGTGGAGGCCATGTCATGGAGTTGGCTCGCATGATGCCTGGGCGTTATTCGAATATCAAGTGGAATGTCCCATTGTTCCTAGCCATCTCTATCCCCTCCTGGTTGATGTTTTGGTACGTCTTTGGTAGCTACCAACGGTCCGAGCAGACGTCGTACCACGATCTGGTTCACTTGACTTGGGTAACTATCTATTCCGTACTTGGCTCTGTCGCATTTGCAGTCTTGGTGGAAGGCTCGGTACTCGTCTTTCGAAAGTATTGGCCCGAACCACGCCTCGATGATTATGAAGTGGCAGTATTTACTGCAGTGTCCAAGAAGGAAGGTGCCGTACCATCAGTCGAGGCCACTGGTAAAAGTACAGTGACATTGGAATTTCTGGCAGGTCGTCCTACTGTTGGCGCTATGTTGGATGGTGCACGCCAGTCCGAGGCTCCCGGTATTTTCATGTGTGGTCCTGTTGCCTTGACTCATGGAGTGCGCAGGGAGGTTGCCAAGGAAAACTCTCGTTTTGGTTTGACACGATATGCTTTGTATGATGAGCCCTTTGAAATGTAAATATCGGAATCGATGTGATGAACTCCAATGCACTTTGTGTGAACCCAAGGAACTTATACCGTGGTAAAACGCTTTGCCTTGCTTGCATAGCGACAAACACATTTCCAATACATGTTGTATATTTTAACAGCAAGAATCTTGTGCTTGGCTCCTGTATACCTTTCTCATGTACTTACAGCTTCACATGACTGGCATCTTCTGCCCTCATACAATGCCCTAGCTGTAGTAGTTTCGAGTTGTTGTCGATTGCAAGATTGGTCAAGTTGCAAGACACGTATAGTTCATTGGTGTCACCGAAAGACATTCTCTCATCTCTTGGTATGGTCTATGACGTGACCAGAAGCATACTATTGCTGGCGATCTTTGCCATTCTAGGATTCCTCAGTGACTTCAACAGTGGATACAGCATCATCCTCTTTGGACGTTGTCGTGTCGTCTTGCTTGGACTTGGACTGGATTCGTCGTTCTTCTCGTTCTTTCTTTCGAAGGTCTAGGATTTCCGAAGAACAACATTTGTTGAATTGATCCGCCTTGTCCAAATCGACTTGTCCCGGTTCCAAGGGTTCATCAGCATAGATTTGTTGATAGCACATGGGACTACGGCACGTATTAACACAATTCATGGCTTCTTCGGGCAACCATTGACTGAGACACTCGTCCTCACATTGCAAGCGGCGGGCTCGCACTTCTTGCCTGGCATTCGTCCGTGCACGTCGTCCTCTATTCCTGGCAATGCATGGAGTGATTGTCGATAATAAAACAACAGCAATGAGGAGGAGGGAGAGGAAATGACGCATCGTGTCGATCGTTGCCTTGGGCTTGAAAACAAGAAAACATATGTTTGACGATGAAAATGGTCTTGCTGTGCCTTTTTGGTCCGGCGTAAAACGGACAGACGAGCATACCGGAATCAAATCGTGTCACCGGGAAATGAGAAATGACACAACCGCATCACATGTTCTTTGTGACAAAATTCTTTCTTGTTCGTTCTACAACTGCAGTCGATGCACCATGACTTTGCTCTTGCGCCCAAGTCCCTTGATCTTTCGTCATCATCATGCGCTCTCCACACTCAAAAGAGGAAATCGCCAGCGTTGCTCTTCGACGGAAGCACAAGTCTTGTTGGATCATGTGGCCCATCCGGAATTTCAAGATCGTGTCATAACGACAGTCACATTGAATCGACCCAAAGCTAATGCCATGGGATCGGTCATGTTGGAAGAATTGGAATCTTGTTTAGAAAAATTGGAACAACAACAAGACGAGACTGGAAAACAGTTCAAGAGTCGATGTGTCGTCGTGCGTTCGTCCTTTCCGAAAGTCTTTTCAGCCGGGGCGGATTTGAAAGAACGACGTGAAATGACCATTGATCAGGCAGAATCTTTTGTGACTAAACTACGAACGACGATGCAACGAGTTTCTGCCTTGCCTCTACCAGTCATTGCGGCAGTGGAGGGTGTTGCAGTGGGTGGTGGATTCGAGTTGGCCTTGGCCTGTGACATCAGAGTAGCAACCGAAACGGCACTTTTTGGCATGCCCGAAACGACCCTGGCAATTATTCCTGGTGCGGGTGGTACTCAACGTCTTTCACGATTGATTGGAGTATCACGGGCCAAAGAATTGATTTGGACCGGTCGTCGTTTCTCGGGAAACGAAGCGTACCAATGGGGAGTGGTAGACAAAGTGGTGCCATCAGGCCATGCTGTGGATGCAGCCTTATCTTTGGCCTGGCAAATTGCCGCCAATGGCCCAATTGCGATTCAAGCATCCAAGGAAGCAATTGATCAAGGTCTCACTGCCTCTACAATGGAGGAAG
>SWEM01000272.1:0-39878 GCA_019593585.1 Nitzschia palea | reverse complement strand
TTCCAAGGAGAGTACCAAGTATTCCTTTCCACGAGGAATCACATGTCTCTATCGGGTCCTATTGATTCACTACTACTCTACCGTAATTGGGCAAAGTTGACATAGTTGGACCATTTGCGCGTGTGTTCACTCGCTGGCATAATCAATAGTTGCTCGTCTTGACTCTTTTACCAACCCACTACCTAGCTAACGATAGGCGCATTGTTTGGCGTGCTAATAGATCATTACACACATAAAAACGAGCGTTGTCTAACTTCGGTAGTCGGCATTGACGACAACGTATTCCTGTGTCAAATCGCTTCCCAAAATGGTCAAGTCGACATCACCACCAACACTTCCAAAGTCGACACCGATTTCCACAAATCGTTGATGAGGGGGGAATACGGTGGAGTCACCAAACTCGGCATCCTTCATGTGTTGACTCAGGGCCTTTTCAACCTCGTCTCCCTCCAAGACAAATTTGCCCTTGGAAAAGATGCAACGTCCACCCAAGGTCAAGGACATTTCCGACAAATTGGTATCCGGCATGTACTTTCCCATGAAAGGAACCAATGGCCGCAGCAAGACGACCAGTGTTGGGATCATTGCCAGAAACAGCGCATTTGAAAAGGGGGGAATTAACAATGTGGCGACCCAAAAAGCGGGCCTCACGCTTGGTACCAGGGAACTTGGAAATTTGAACTCGCATGACATGGGACGTTCCTTCTCCGTTTCGCACAATATCAGCAGCTAGACCTTTTCCAACAAACATCATGGCGTCTTCAAATTCTTGCATATCCAATGGCTCGGTGACTTGGTTGGAAGCGACCGCTACCACGGAATCACTAGTGGATTCGTCACCATCAATCGACAAACAGTTGAATGATTCATCGACGACCTTGGACAAAATTCGTTGAAGATCTGCCTTGGGAACAGTGGCATCCGTCATAAAGTACGACAACATGGTCGCCATGTTGGGTTCAATCATACCAGCCCCTTTGGCAATACCCACCAGTCGAGAACCATTGGACAAAGTAATACTACGAACTTTGGGAAATCGATCAGTGGTCATGATGGCCCGCGCCGCATTCAAAACAGTTTCGGATTGCAAATTTTGAAGAGCAAGGGGAACAATATCCTCTGCCAATTCCTTGGCTGGCAAACGCCATCCAATGACTCCAGTGGAGGAGGGAATGACATAGTCGGCGGATGGCAAATTCAAGCCATCGGCCACCGCTTGACAAACCAACTCGGCATCAGCCTCACCATCACCACCCGAGCACACATTCGAAACTTTATTATTAATGACAATGGCTTGGATTGGACCACCTGCAGCCAATCGGTTTCTTCCCACTTTGACAGGGGATCCAGGGAACTATGGAGAACAATGGTGCCAACACATGGGCGAACATGGCATGGAAAAGACGTGAGAGAATGAAATCAAGTAGGGTAGTGCAAACGAATCCAAAAGGTACTAGGAAAACACGTTTAACACCACACACAAAAGATAACCTACCTTGTTGGATGTGTAGCAAGCGGCCCAATTGTCGGTAGGTCCCGAAGACACGTAAATAATGGTCCCTCGAATTTTCAATTTTCCTAGCGATGGAGCTTCGACCGAAACAAAGGTCCCATCAGCAGTTCCCGTCGAAAATCCTTTGGGAAGTGCCGACACGGATTCCATATATTTCAAGTAATCTTCAGCCGTCTTGAAATCAGGAAGTGTTTCTGGTGTATCTTGACTTCCAGCGCGGAGTTGGCGGGCCACAAACAAGGGTGCCGATGCCGAAACAGGAGCCAAAAAGGCCTGTGAAACATTGGTGGTGGTGGTAAAGACCACTAGTGTAAAGAATATCGATGGGATCTTCCACATGATGATAGTGCCTGTTTTTCGTTGTTCGTGTTGACTACAACCGAATTGTGAAAATGAGAATGGATCAAAAAAGGACCGATTCGACGCAATTTCGCGAGAAACTGTTGCCGGTCGTTGGGAATGAAAAAGATCCGATGTTTTGGATAGTGATGATGGATTGGACGAGGACACCGACATGCCCCCTTCGCCATTGGCCGGATCGGGGGGTTCCGATCGTGCGTTCGGACAGACCGCGAAGATACGGAATTCGGAATCTCAGAATGTTTGGGTTAACTGTACCGAAAAAGCGCGTGACGCACGTTGAACTTGGGACACCCCAGGAGATTTGATCAAATGGATCGACAAACTTGTCGACACGGGGTGGCAGCGTGTCGTGTGGGTGGTGGTAGGTGTTGACTGTTGACCGCATCGACGATGCCGGAGGCTCGTGGGGAACCGAACCCATCTACCGATACAAATCATTTTCACCGTCAAAAACCACTTACACAACTGCCAACAATACTCACTGGTACAACTACGTAGTCACACCATGAACGCTATTACAAAATCCTTGCTTCTTGCCCTACTGGCCGCTCTGTCGGCCAATGCCTTTGCTCCAGTTGCCTTTTCCAGCCAAAGGGTGACATCGAGAATGGCCGTCGTGGATATTGACGGTGAGGCGGCTTTCGACAAGACCATCTCTAGTGCGGGGGGTTCCTTGGTAGTTGTCGATTATTCAACGACATGGTGTGGTCCATGCAAAGTCATCGCTCCCAAATTCGATGAATTCAGCGAAAAGTACACTGGAGCTGTCTTCCTAAAGGTAGGTTTGGATCGTGGAGGTCATCCTTGAAATGATTGGCGGGCCCAACTGTGACTAACTGTAAACTCGTTGTTTCAATCTCTACAGGTTGTTGGAGATGCCTCCCCAGATGCCTCAAAACTCATGAAGCGAGAAGGAGTTCGATCAGTCCCATCCTTTCATTATTTCAAGAATGGTGAAAAGGTTGACGTTGTCAATGGTGCAAATGCGGAGGCGATCGAGGCTGCCATTACAAAGCACATCAGTTAACTCTAACAGTAAAAATACTATCATCATCATCACCATCGAATTTCTGAGACGATTTGTTCTGTCCATTGTGGGTTGTCAACGATTCCAATGTCGTTCCTTTTTTTTTTTCACCGGTTGTCATGGTGCGTTCGGTCAGCCAAGAACGACCAAATGCCTCAAAAGTAATGAAATTTAAACCACACTAGTAGATCATATCTGATCATATCTAGAACAGTCGTGATACTACTAGACAAAGTCGAGGTAGTACAAAGGATTGGGTGGGCGAATAGCCAAACCTGCTACTGCCAGGAACTTCGAGATCAAAAAATCCTCATATTACGGGTTTTCATTGGCGCAAAAGCCATGCCAGATCCAGGAAAGAAAGTGACGTGTTCCATGATCATGACTGAAAAAATTTGGTGAATGAAATCCCCCAAAATAAAACGCCTGTTCTTTGCTATGAGATCGCAGTTGTAGAGACAATTCGACTTGCACCAAAGATCAAATTGAAACGACTTGCAACAAAAGGGAGACTGTGAGACGCCATGTACCTGTTGTTTTCGATTGCGTTCTCGTGTTTGTGGCTACACAATACTCTAGCATTCCACTCGCCACAATACTCTCATTGCCCATTGATTGGTTGTCGCCAAAGACTCGTTCCCTTGAGTGAAAAAAAATCCAATGTGGAAGAATATCGCAACTCGATAACCCAAGTCCTCTCAAATTTTATGAACAAGGATTCCATGCCGACGACTGTGGATCCATTGGCCAGTATTGACTTTGCGGCACCCAAAATACCACCAACCACCAGTTTAGAAACGTTGGCGGCTGCTCTCGATTTCGAGTTGATTGAGAAAGAATGGTTCGTTACTGGAAAAGTCAATCCAATCTACTTTTCCGATGAGTTTGAATTTCAAGATCCAGATGTTCAACTCAAGGGTATCGAAGACTATGCCAGGGGAGTGTTACGATTGTTTGACCAAAGAACATCACGAGCAGAAATTCTATCCACTGTAGTCAATACCACCTCCTCGACTCCGGATAAACCCATCATAACGTGCACGTGGCGACTATCAGGAAATGTCAACATTGCCTTTGGACTACCCATCAAACCATACATTGTATACACTGACTTTGTCGTCGATCCTCAAACATCGCTCATAATCTTTCAAGAAGATCGTTTTGATATCCCCTCCTGGGATATATTGTTGAGGTACGTCCTACATGTTATTATTATTATTTCATTCCAAAGAGGTTTGCTCGTCATGACTTCTAACTCCTCTGGGCTCTTGTACCGTAATTCTAACCCACCTGTGATTCAGCGCACTTTTTCCTGCCTTGATTGGAAAAGTACGGCACCACCCGCTCCATCAGTCGTCAAGCGAACCGTGTCCATGCCAAACCTATCGGTGGCCACTCCTGGAACACCAGTGGTAAATTTCCAACCTTTGGAAATTCTATCCAAATTCTTCACTCAACAAAAATGAAGAGTCTTTGATTCGCACCGAAATCCTAGCACTGACCACCGAGCACTTTCATTTTTCTGGCACATCGCATCGTTTGTACCTATGGGGAATCCTGCACAGAGAGTTTTGGACAATATAAACTAGAAAGATCTCTGTTGATACAAATATTGCTGAAACTTGTTGGGGGTATACACCTACCAGTCACCAAAAATTATGACGACCTAGCATGTCCGACTACCGTATCAGAATTGTCCTCTTTATTTGTCAGCTTTCATTGCAAAGCTCTCGGTGAATTCTCTTGCTCGTTTCAGAGCCTCCTGTTCATTACTCTTCCAAACTTCAGCAACATTATTGTCTAGAGGGTCATCTGGATTTGGAGCACTCAGCAAAGCTTGGATTGACAAAAGTACTGTTCGGATCTGTAAGGCTGGACTCCATTTGTCTTTCAATATATCCAGGCAGATTCTTCCCAACTTGTCAACATTTGGGTGGTATATTTTGGTAAGGAAACGAACCTTGGGTGGTGCCATGGGATAGTCGGCAGGTAAGAACAGTTCCAATTGGAACACTCCTTTTTCATAGGGAGAGTCGGCTGGACCTTCAATGGCCACTGCAAAATATCGCAAATTGTCTTGATACGGTGTGGCACTAATCCCCGCAACAGGCTCAGACATCAGGCGTTGTGTTTCCTGTAAATGGGACCAGAGAAGCAAGACAAGTTAGCTTCTCCTTTCTTCAAGTCATGCGAGAGTAAACAAGAAGAGGCAAAGAGACAGCCTCGGTCATTTTACACGGTCCAGCGTGGGTTGAAATATAGTTCTGTCTTGGGACCCCGTACGCGACAGTAGGGCATTGAAAGCTTACCTTCACAATTCGGCGAGGAAGTAAGGCTGCATTGTTAGCCATGGCTTTGGTGTATTAGAGAGAAAACGATGAGTACTTGCACCCGAGGTGGTTTTGGATGCCTTGATTGCGGAACAAAGAGTTCCACAAATGGTCAAGAAAAACTGCCCTGCCCTGACCCTGGAGAAAATTGATCGAAGTGGTCGGCGCAGTTTCTGGCCAAGACAGGCATTTTGTCCGCCGGCCAGACAGAAAGCATCCGACCAGTTTTTACAGGTTAGAGAGTTATTTTTCTAGGCACTACCAGGTACCTGGTACAGACTTCAGGTTTTCCACTACCGTACTACCGTAAAAGTGCCTAGCACGACCTATTATCGCAAACCATTTTCATTGTCCACAACCAAAAGAGGATGTCTGCTGCTATCACGCTCTGTTCTTGGATTTGTCTTGATAATTCGAACAAAGGAAATGTATCTGTTTTCTAAACTATTTGAATGGTATTATTGACAGAAGCTTTGCTCCCTGCATCACAAGATCCACAGTTTTAACCATTGGCTCATGCGTGAATCAGTAAAATGGAAAAGGTGTGCCGCTACTAATTGAAGGTAATTAACATCTCCAGGCCCATTTCCTTACAACTGATGGGTTTCCCACTTGCCTAATTACATGTTCTGACTTCGGCGTCGCTCTCGAATCTGAGTTTTCACCATTTTCTTTAGTGAAGAAAATTGCTGGCGCCATGATAATCTTTGAGCCTGCTCTAGTTGATCCCTGTTGCTGGCAAGTTCTGACTCCATTGACTTGCAGGCATTCGCGAACGAAGGCCTTTTCTCAGGATCAGTCTCCCATCCATCTTTCAGAAGATCTTTCAGCCCTTGCGTTGGAATATTTGCAGTGCTAGGTCGAAATCCTTTTGATGCTACTTTCTGGCGGTGTTCTGCAGCACTACCCAGCTTGTCAAATGGCTTCTCGAGAGTCAACAATTCCCACAGAAGCACTGTGAAGCTGTACATGTCACTTGCCAACGTGCATCCATTGCCAAGAGCGCATTCCGGAGCCATGTACCGCCAGGATCCTGCAACACCAGGAATAGCAATGTTTGTCGTAGTTGAATCAGTGTAAACTTCTCGAGCAAGCCCAAAATCGAAGATTCGGGGTGAGCCAGCTCGGTCGAAACCGACATTATGAGGTTTCAGATCACGTAAAACAATGTTGTTGCGATGCAAATATTCCATTCCCCGGGCAATACCGAGCGCAATTTCTTGAAGACGATCAAAGGACGATGGAATTCGTGCAGCCTTGGCTTGCTCCTTCAAGTCTTCTCTCCACAAGCGCAGTAAATCGGCCACCGTCCCCCGCAAAAGCTCAAGAACGATAAAATAACCCCCACTCTGTTGAAAAGCTTGTGATACACAACCATTAGCAACACCATAAACACGCACAATATTGTCATGGTTCAAGTTTGACAAAATAAGAAATTCACTAGCCAGGTCAGCAGCTCCGGTAGCAAAGGTATTGATATCCATCGTTGTTCTTTCATTCAAGCACTTGAGAGCATAGATTCCGAAGTTTGCCGAAGATGAGGATGTGCCACTAGTCATACTCTTGCGTTCGTCGTCATCGTCGTCTTCTGGATTTTCGTCATCTAGACAAGGAATGGAAACTTTGGAGACACAGGCAAATCCGCCTACTCCCAGTAAACCCTCCACGCAAATGTCGTCCCACTCTAACCGAGCGACACCTTGGCCTTCTACCGGCTGATGCAACAATTTGGAGTTGGCCTCGAATTCCATCACACGGATGAAAGCAGCGTCGGAAGCTGCCTTCGCTGCTTTCAAGTCGACACCCGCGTCACGTGCCGATCTGTCGAGGCCAGGCTGCAATGCACCACCCATCGACCAGTCTTCATTGTAGAAGGACATTCTTTCTGCTGCTGTCAGCTCTCTGTTACAAAAGTATGATAAGCGGTATGGATCTGTTGAGACAAAACGAGTCACAACGAATCAAGAGATCGTGCAAGGAAACTTGAGGGCAAATGGATAAAACGAGAACAGCAACCGGAGAAAATGGCTGCAGCATCTTCTGCGAGTCCTTCACATCATTCACGACGAACGCGAGAGTAATTATCCCAAATTGCGTTCCGGTGACACGCGAGGATACAAAAAGCTCCCTTCGCAAATAAACCTGGCTTTATGTATTGTGGATCCCAATTTGTCCGGGTGTCATGATTCCCAGATGATCCTCGTCGGAACGCATCCGTAAATGTTGCATAGTACCGGTAGGTCTATAATTGATTCAAGAGAATCGGTCATTGTTGCTAAATGTGTTGGAGTCACTCCGACAAATCAGAAATGTCCTACCAAGGATTTCAAGCAAAAACCACATGTCGAGATTTACCTGGAACCAAACATGCAAAAAATCTTACCAGGTACATGTTGAGATTTACCTGGTACAAGTACATGGTACCAAAGCTCGTACCTGGTACCAGGTACGGTAGAAGATTGTTGGCATCTACTTCTCCAATGCACTCAAAAATAAAACAAAGAACCAAATGGCAACTCTTGTCAAATCTACCAGTAGCTAGCTTATAGTACACATGATACCTCTATCTTACGTAAATGATTAGTTCCAGTTATGTCGGACACATGGATCGTTCATATCAGCATGCATGGTAAAAATTCCCTGATAGTAGTGGTGCCGGCCAACAGCAAGACACAACCACACCAGGGTAGGTCGCTTCCTGGTATCATGTTGCCGTCAAACTTTTTGGTTCGTGGGCTCCATATGTGGAAACGTTGAAATCCTAGGCGTCCCTGTCCTCTCATCGGGATGGCAAGATTGAGATAATCTCGTCACTTCCTCTCGGAGTGCCGCGTGTCTAGTTGTCAAACACATTTCGGCTGGAGCTGCTGAGAAGCTGGGAACTGACAGAATTCAAGTAGCATCTTCTTCATCCTGTTGGCCGATGCGAGCAGCTTCCAGCGCACTCTCATGAGAAATTGTCCAACCGAGTGAAACAATAGTTTGAGTTAATTCTTCAAAGTAATCTTCTTCGTACGAAAGTTCATCTTGTGTTTCGAGAACGACCACTACAAATTCTTGGTACCGCCGACTGGTCTTAGTTCCCTTCAAGTTATTCTCAAGGCCTCGAAGCGTTTCACTCTCCTTGTCTATCGGTTCGCCTTTCAATGCCCGCGCAACAAGTTTGTGATTGCTAGCATGAATTCTCGCAAAATCTTCTGCGTTGTTCCAGCAACGATGCTTTTCACTCGGCGTGTATGTGGAAAAATGGGGAATTTCATGCGTTACTGTTTCTTCCAAGAAGCGAACTCGTCTCCTAGTGGAAGCTCCCAAGTGAGACGAGGAACTAGCGAATTCTTTGCTAGTTCTCAATGTCAATTGTTCCTCACTTTCGGCTGTCGGTGAGACTTCGAACAGCGGGGCGCAGCGATCGACGGGATAGGTCTTTTCGTCTGAATGTAAAATGATCATTGTCGCACAATTCACTACTTCGAAGTATGTTCCGTTCCTTTTTGTGAAAATTGTCAATATCTCAATCCGTCCCAATTCGCACACAACCTTTGAGATGAAGGTAGACGAAAAGGTCTTGCGGCACCCATATTCCATCGCTGCCCGACACGCGCTGTGATTCGACTTTCTTTTATTGGATAAAAGATCCATTCGTTCTTCAGATTGTTAATCATTCCCCTCCGAATCGGAGACCCCACGAAGGTAGGCATATCAATTCAATCGTCCTCCAATCTTCTCGCAAGACTACTCCACGACGAGATCCCTATACAACAAATCGAAACTCTTCGTCGGGGGAGAATATTGCGTCACTACTGCATTCTCACGTGTTCCCGAAATTGGGCGTTTCTGCGTTCCATGCGTAGGAAAAAGAGCCGTTCGTGGGACCTCGCGTGCCTTGCGTGGCAAACGAGGTTCGTTTCACCTTCAACACAAAATTTAATTAAGCTGTTTCCAGTGCACAAATTTGTCTTAGTTGTGTTCAAGTACTTTGATCCACTAGAGCGCACGGACTCTGCGACAGAGTAGACAAAGTCATCCCAAATCCTCCACATACTTGCTGGTACTTGTACAAGTTACAGTTAGAGCTTGGCATGTGGTGCATGATGTTCGCTAAAAGGGTATGTCGATGGTCGATGAGATCAAGGATGAAAATTCTTGCCCATAAACAAGACATTGAGAGAAAAAATCCCAGAGCCTGTGATCATTGTGTGAACTGATAAAACGTACAGGTACACACAAACAACCAATGACACCTGGCTTAAGCAACTGCTAGCACGGATACTGTGAGCTGACAAATGTTGAGTTATTGTTTTCAGGATTGAGACTAACTACTGACTACTGTTTGAGATGGGAACATGTCTGACAGAAAAGGCAATTCAATCGTTCTGGTCTAAAACCCTTGACGACCTTCCCATTGGCTCTTAATACCTACTATAAGTCCTTTCTGTCATTATTACTTGGGTTAAAACTCCAATCATTTATAAGTTGCACATGGGAAGGTATGTTCCTTCACGACCTAGATTCAGTTCTCAGGAGGTATCGCGAAACGCCAATTCTGAGCGCAATAGTCGGGGGATCTTGTAACCCATAAATATCATATGTATCAAAACAATAAATCCTGGAAATTGTAAGACCGCCCACGAGTAATTCAAAGACTAGAATTGGAAATATTTAACAACTTCGCTCTCAAAGTTTGGTTAAATAGTCTCCTTCTTAGAGGGGGGGTTTGAATCGGATAAATGATAACCCATCTCTTGGAACACTGGTTTGTTTCTTCGATTATCGATTTAGGTTAACCAATATATCGCATTATATAAGCTCATCCATGATGGACGATTAAGGAGATTTTAATGACAAAAGATGTGTCTGAGCCTTGGAAAAACCCATTCGGCGCATATCGCGTTTCAAACAAAAGTGTCCCAAGGGATTTCGCTTCTATTGATACATATCGTGCATCTTCCTCGCCTTGCAGCACCTATTGCGTGGAAAATTTAGTGTAACCACAAACTACCGAACGTTGGAACGCTTATCCAATTATTCTGATCAGTGCCATGGAATCAGCAATGAACAAATCACTCTCACAGTCGAAAATGCCTTTGACCAGCTCTAGTCGTCAGGACGTGCCGGCGCCACCTCCTCATGCAGCCTCTCCCGATAGCATCAACAAGCTCGACGCTGCTCTTCGGGCAGGGTACGCCGCAGCACAGCGCGAAATCAAGCTACAGCAAACGACGAAATTATCTCCACATAAAGATTTAGTCCATCTCGATTGGGACGATGTTTTTGTTGAAGATATGCTCGGTGTTGGAGGTTTTGCGTCGGTATACCTGGTCACTTGTCCGAAATTGCGACGGAAACATTCGAGAGGAGTGAAAACAACGCACGATTGTTCATCTAGTATCGGTACGCAATCATTTGATCGCTCGTGGACAGAACTAAGTGAAATGTCGATTGACGAGTCCGAAGATATTTCGGATGCGTATGCTCTGAAATGTCTGAGCAACCGAACACAGGCGCGTCCCCGGCAATTTATTACGGGTGCATGTGATATGGTGGGGGAGGCATTCCTTCTGGCACGATTGAGTCATCCCAATATAATTCAATTGTATGGTGTCACAAGTGGGAGCATGACACAGGCATACACCAAAAAAGGTGGCTACTTCTTGGTCTTAGAGGCTCTTGACACCACCCTGAATGACAAACTACAACTGTGGCGCAAGGCCCCAGTGGCATCTATCGATGACTTTATGAACCGCACACAAAATCAGACTGTTCCTTCGGTTGATCGAAGACTTGGCATAGTCGAACAAATTGCACAAGGAATGGAGTACTTGCACTCACAGAATGTCATCTTTCGAGATCTGAAGCCAGAGAATGTTGGCCTTGATCGAAATGGTTTAGTAAAGCTCTTTGACTTTGGGTTAGCCAGAGAGATTCAACAGGACCGTCTACCAGGTATTGCAGGGAGTGTTCTCTACCTATCGCCGGAAACCATTCTGGAAAATTTCAATTGCAAGGCGAGTGACGTTTACTCGTTTGGAATTCTGACATGGGAGGTTGTGAGTCTCGGAAGGCCCTATCAAGAATTTTGTCGTCCTGACGAATTGAAGAATGCAGTTGCCAACGATCGTCTTCGGCCAGATTCTGGATTGATAGATCATCCTGTCAAATCTTTGATCGACAGTTGCTGGCGACTAGATTATACAACGAGACCAACATTTGAACAAATACTTCGACAACTTGAGGACCTTCGGGGACATGACAAACGGCGACGAAAACAAATGTCGTGAATACCATGAACAAATAGTTCAGCATAGTATATACTCTGCATATACAATATGTAATCTTGCTTGCGTTTCGGTAGTTTAGAGTGTATCAGAGTCAGCAAAGTTAGTAGTATCAATGATCGTCATTTTTGTGGTCAACTGAATCAATCAAATTGTTACACGTGAAAGCACGTGGCTAGTAGTGACGAAGTGATTGGAAGTTGACCAAAGTGGTGAACAAGTGCTTGTGGGCACTACTATAGAAGATGTCGTTGGAACAACGATGTCAACAGTTTCATGAGGCAGCCATGGGGCTTGGCAAGAGTAATCGAAAGTTTTTGCACAAGAATCAAGATCAACGCTTTACGGACAAGGGTGTGAGTCGCTTGTTTGATACCATTCAACTTTATGTGCACAAGGAGAGTCTTGATTTTGAAATCAAGGAGTGTCTCTTGGAAGATTCTCTGAAAACGCCATTTACTATCTTTGCCACCAAACAAAAGAAATCCATGATCAAGTGGCTAGAAGCTTTAAGGGGCGGTGGACCTTTAGAAATATCAGAGGGAGGGGATGACAAACCTCAGCTACCATCTTTGATTGATATTGTCGATGGGAAAATGTCACTCATGAACGACGATACGGGAGATGCATATGATGATATTCCATTGCCACCGGGTGAAGCCAGAAGTTCTATTCTAGAGGCGTTTGAAACAACGGAAGCTATTGCGTCCGTTGCTGTGAAAATGGACGGTGGTACTGTACAGCAAATCCTTGGTCTAATGTAAGGTCGACATCCGAACAAATACCGGTACTCTTTGCTAGTCTTGCTTGGAGTCCTGTGGGCAGAAAAGTGCGCACCTACCCGTACTTCTTCACCGGAATAGAGGTTTAGTAGATGCATTGACCTGGCTCTTGCTCCCAGTTGGTTCCACAAACGCAGCCTGCATCCCTGTCACCAAGTGAGTAAAAGAAACCCAGTTCGGTCATATTGGCAATATTTGGCTGTTGCGTGAATGGACAAGTCACTGCAGGTCTTAGGGAGCAAAGTGTTGTAATTGAAGAAGCTCTCTTACCAGAGTGCTGAGGTCCATTTCCATAGTTCTTGTCCATCCAGGCAGGCACATCCGGCGGCTGCCAACTCAAAGTTCGTTGCGTTGCATCTATTATTGGTCATCTTGCTAGATTATTGATGAGACTTGGATGAGTGGAACAAACTAGGGTGTTGCAGGTGTTGTAAACATTGACGAAAATACCAATGAAAATGAAACAGTTTATTGTCACAAAATGGACCGGAATAGCACCTTGGGTATCCGACATACATGGAAGGCATGGCATCTGCTGTTTCCGTTGCGCATCCTTGATAGTTTGGGCCGGCGCGTCTAGGTCAGCAAAGAGTATTTAGTATTTCAGGAGTATATACCACTAGTTCAAATACGTTGTGTAGTATGACTTTCTAAGATAGTTGATATATTCTGGTGTATCCTACTTTTGACCCTGTGAGAGACGTCATTGTTGATGCCTCTCTCCCTGAAACCAAGTGTAATTACATTTGCTTGCAAGATTGCCACGATTTCACCCCACTACTGCCAGTACCGGTAGAATCTAGGTTGGTAGTCGTGACAGATAGTGGATCCATTCCCTGACAATGTTCCTCGACGTATTGGGCATAGGTGACTCGACACTTGGAGGATTGATATCGGGTGCAGTGTATGGAACGCAAGAGCTCGGGAGTCAGATTTCCATGGTATCCAGCCTTTTGGACCAAACTCGACACCGTTTGTGCAATGGTCCAGTTTTGATCCTTGGCCACTTCGGGAAGATAGGTTGCCGAATAGGATCGTCCAGCCACTGCGAATTTGATCATAATACCATGTGTTCCCACGGTCCAGTCATAGGCATCCTCACAGTCTTCATATAGAACCAATAAACTTACAGAAACACGCAAAAAGGGGACTTCGTGGATAGTAACGGGGTCAAATCTACGATCCTTGAGGGCAGAAATGAGAGCATACTCTCCAATGGCATCCATGAGTAACCTTGGTCCAAGGGTACCAATGCAACCTCGTAGTTGCCAGTTGGACAAGGATGATCGTTGCTTCTCCCAGGTAACAAAAACGGGACACTCGATGGACGGATTGGGTAGGTCGGTAACAAAGGCAGGGGTGGTTTGCTTGCGTTTTCCATCCACATGATGCTGTCCGTATCGCAAGGATTGGATAAGGACATCAAAACTGTGATAACACATGGCACGACTTGATTGAAGAGAAGGTTCTTCGTCGTTGGATGTTGTTGTTGCTGTGGAAGGATGATTCGATGATGGAGTGGACTCTGTCTCTCCATTATTCACAGTCAATGATGGAGAATCCTTGGCAGTGGCGGTCCGAGTCCTCTTTTTTTCCAATGGACTTTGGGTACAAGGTCAAGTGCCAGGAACCCCCGTACAGATAGCGATACAAGGAGGCGGAAGACGTTGTGAGAGGGACGGCGATCGGGAGTTTTCCCCGACCGGCAAAAGTTTCAACACAAGTCATCCTCTCTCACCTCATTTCCTTCTGTACAAGCAAGCAAATTGCTGTGTCACTTCCCTACTTCCTACTAGCAATAGATGCAAATGCCAACCCGTACCTTTCCAGAGAAGTCGCACCTGTCACTCGCAAAGTTCTTTTTGCCCCAAGCAATTTCGATATCACCCGTTACAGGTATTATACATACTTCATGGGTTACTTACCTTTCCGTCTATCCATAGAATACCTGGTACAGTACGGGTACTTGTACAAGGGTTCGGCGAACTCGGTGGAAAGTCGGCTGTTTGTTCTGCGTCTGTGCTGGGCAAAAGTTCCCTTCGACGCAGCGTTGCCATTGCCAGTTGCCACCATGTTGTACGGACGTCGAACCACTTTTCATTTAACAGACATCACCACATATCCGGCGCGACCGGCGTGGCGCTATGCTACTTACAGATATTGCCCATAAGTGCGGAGCGCCCTTCTTCGCTGGCTTCTTGGGTCTCATGCCATTCCCCATACAGGCCGTAAATGTTCTACGAATAGTCGGCGTAGTGGCGGACGCACTCATAAGGTATCCATTGTTCTTGCGACACTTCTCTTTTCGAACGTCAACGGTGGAGGCTCCCTACTGGGTAAAACGGAGGAGATGGCATGAATGGACTTCATCATCCGGGCAATGGCGACATTCAATCTGTGATGTGACGAGTGGCACCTTCTTAACAGCAAATCCTTAACAACGCTATTTTGTCTTTCATTATATGAACTGTGTTGAACATCAGTCCACTTTGATCGCTCCTTCTCGACAGAAGACAAATTGCCGAACCAAATACTGTCCCTTGACTGCTGTCACTGAATAGATGTTGGCCCAGTAGTGGCGGTGAAGGAGAGTTTGTGAGTACCGCGTATTTTTCCTGGAATGCCAAGCATGGAAGGTGACCCTTTCCAAAGCAATCCAACAACGACAACAATACAGAATAATACTACAATACCCGAATATTCGGCTGACACCTCTATGGGACCGGTTAAACAGGCCTTGGCCGATCCCGTCTCTGTACGGTCCATGAGTGATGAAGAACTCGAAAAGCGTTTTGCTGCTACATTCGGGGAATTATCCTTTGAAGAACGACATGATGCATTACATGATATTCATGGCGTTGCTGATCCCATTCAAGAAACACAAGAGCTGGTAGCGACAAGTCTCGAGAAATTGGATCGGGAGATTCAACACATGAGCAACAAGGGTGCCTACGAATTGGCCCTGTCCAAATCTTCCGACTATGTCACAGCCTTGGATTTTCGAATGAAATTCTTGAGAGCGGAGCAATTTGATGTGACCAAGGCCGCAACACGCCTTATTACTCACTTTGAAAAGAAACTCGAGTTATTTGGAGAGGAACTGGTGGGGAGGGAAATACGATGGTCCGATTTATCTTCCGAAGATGTTGCTGTCCTTCAATCCGGATATAGCCGTATCTTGCCTCTTCGAGACCGAGCAGGACGATTGGTTCTCTTTCATGCCAGGTCATTATGTCCCGACATGACTATTGCGACGAGGGTAAGCCGCACGTTGTGTATTGTTTGCCGTCGATTCGCACTTGTGCCTTTTTGGTGTTGTGTATACAAATCTAATTGTTCCATCATTCATTGGCATAGCTACGAGTGGCTTGGTTCTTTATTCAATTGGCATCACAAGATTCGGCAACCCAACGAAAGGGATTGGTCGTTCTCTACTGGCTGCTGGGATCACGTCATGCAGCAGCGGACTTGTCCAAATTTCATTTGGGAAGAAATGCTACGGCGAGTATGGCTCCCTACTTTAGTGCCTATCCCGTTCGTATGGCGGCCATTCATCTATGTTTCGAGGAGACGTCCTTTCGATATGTTTTCAATTTTGCAACCATGGTCCTCGAAAGGACAACCCGAGTTCGAATGAAGGCCCATGTAGGTAAGTAACCCCTCCATCTGTTATTAAATGCTGAACATTTATTTGTTCCCTTTTCTTTTTGTCTTGTTGTTTCTCATCGCGATCCCAATACAGGTACCGTGCAAGAAGTGATGTACTACCTCATGTCATATGGGATACCCAAAGCCATTTTACCAATTGACGAGGATACCGGGAAAGTGGAAGTGGAGGATTACCGATCGTGGTTATCGTCTCTTGCAGAGTATGAGAAGGGTGATGCTGCCATGGATCTTGATACTCCAGAAAGTGCATGTTCTTTGACAGGGTCACTTCATCATCATCATCAAATTATCGACATCCCAGCAGAAAATGATGTCTTGCTTGGGCGAGGCAAGATTGTCGAAGGGAGTACCGGCAATCTTCTTCTCAAAAAGATTATTGGCAAGAATAGTCTTCGCTATGAGAATGCGTCACGGTTTGAAAAAATGGCCGTATCGCAAGCCGTATATTTGCGTATGAAACAGGGTGGCTCCCGATTCTTAAAGAGAGAAGGAACCTATTGGATTGAAGTCGATGAATCGGTAGCTAGAGAGAAAATTGCTCATGGGTTTCGAAATTACAAGGCTCGAGGAGGTATGAATAATACCCAAGTATCGCCTCTCATGTCTTAGCAGCATCCCCGGCTATCTCGACTATGTTGCGAAAAAACTAGCGTCAACATACATTGGATGATATCAAGGCTGTGTGCTGACGGAGGAAAAGAAACCTAATGCGTTGAAGCTCTCTTTGCTAGACAGGAGCTCATGGAAGATCGGCCCAGGTTGGATATGTTGGTTCGAACAATCCTCACGCTCTGTAGGACAACGCAAAGACCATTGGCACGCAACCAGTCTTGAATTGAAATTTGAATAGAATCGAAAGACCTTACAATTAGCGAAGGATAAGGTTCATGCTCATCTACATCTTAGTCGTCTTGTGTGTCTGCTGACATTGTACGAAAGGAGTTTAATCCTGACAAAAAGAAGCATTCCAATGTTAACGTTGTCTGTTATAGTATCACATGCAAGAGCAGGTTCAAGCCCATTGATTAACGCCAAGTGCATTGCAAATAGGAGGTTCAATTGAAAGAGTCTTTGTTTGTTTCATAAAGTAGGATAAATTTTCACGTCGGCTAACGCGGTCCAACTTCAGTCATTCACAAAGGTAGTTCTTCTCCTGGACATTCTATCCACAAATGCATATGGCGGTACCAGTTGTGAATCATTGTTTACGCATCAGCTGCCTCCTCTAGTTGTTCAGCGATAATCTCGGGTGGATAGGCTCCGGAGAATGCAACAGGGGTTCCACCATCATTTGGATGAATCATAAAGAAAGGCACTCCACTCACTCCATACATACTTTTGATCTTGCGATCTAGCTTGGCAATTTCGGCCAAGTTGTGATCTCCCATGGCAAATTGAGCTTCGGTTTCCTCCACGCCATATTTTTGGACCTTCTCCGTCAACAGTTTCACATCATTAATGTCCTCGCCCTTTTCAAAGTATGCCTGGTAGAGATCCACCATGAATTGATTCGCCTTGTCATTTTCGCCTTTGTTCTTGAGATGTTCCACCAAGGCATGAGCTCGTTTCGTGTTGAGCGCCTTGCGATTATCTGTAAACTCGATACCAACCTTGCGTCCCATGACTTTGAGATGACTATTCGGGTCATTAAACCTCGCCATAGCGGCGGGACCGTACTTTTTGGCTAAATGTTCCTGGATGTCTTCTCCCTCATCACTCATGTTGGGATTCAGCAAAAAGGGCAACCATTCTAGATTGACCTTGATGCCAGAATTTTGACTTGCGATTTCTAAATGGCGCAAGCCAACATAACAAAAGGGTCAGACCACATCGCTAACAACTTTGACCAAGACGGTCTTGGCGAGACTGCTACTGGTGGCACTCATTGGGATCTTGTTGTTTTGGATATTGTCTTTGAACGATAATGCTGCGGTTACAATGGCTGTCAAGCGTCTCACTAAGTTCATGACAAACTTTGTGAAATGATCAACTGTGAGTTAAAACAGGTGATGATTGATGAGACAGCCACGATAGAAATTCGGTGTTGATCTTCGAAGCGCGTGCCAGTTGTGTCAATTAAGCCGGTTGACGCACGACACAGACATGCGCGGATGGTTCCACGTGGCGCCATTTTTGTCGGTGTTCGGATTGTCTCCTTGGGAAAGAGTCCCGACAAATGACGAGTGTGACTGACTGTGAAAGGGATATTGGTGTGTGTGAGAGAAGGGAACCGAGGGACATCCATGGTATGAATCCCAACACGAAAGTCTAAAAAACGATAGACCAAGCTGAACATACGCTAGAAATACCATGCCATATCGCCAGCGAGTGACCCACCGCAACAACTCGATACGAAGAACATCTCTCTTTTCCTCCTCCCGAGGGATAGCCGTTAAGATAGCGACATTATGTGCATGCTCATGGCTCGTGATATTTCTTGGTGCCTTTGCGTGGTTTCTGCAATCCCACGAACGAACACCCGCAAGGTTTTCATCCAGGGCGATGGGAGTGCAAAACATGATGATGGGAAACAAAGGTGCATTTGGGTTTCTAAGTCGTCGACAACAGAAGCCGGAAAGTGACGATGAGCCACAAGCAACAGAGGAACCCGAACCACAAACTGGTACCAAACACATTCCCAATCTACTTCCACTCTCGCAGGATCCGGATGCCTACCGATCGCCACTGCTGATATTCACATACAACCGAGCAGAGTACCTTGCCAAGACCCTAGATGACATTTTGAAAAACATTGGAAATCACTGTTCCTTTGGATGTCCCATTGTCATTTCAGAAGATGGTGGGTGTTTGTGATGTTTGTGTGAAGGAAAAGCAAATATATATCCCCAAACTTATCTAATACCCCTTGATTGAATGGCCTCAACTGACCACCTATTTTCTTGTCACGCTCTTGCAGGTTCCCATAAAGCCGTTCTCAATACCATTGAAACGTATTCTGAATTGTTTCAGAAGCAAGGCATTCCATTGATACATATGCAGCACGAGCAACATTCTCCACCAAAAGGGAAACTTCGAAAGAGAATGTCGCCCGCGTTTGCCTATCGGGCTTTGGCAATGCACTATGGATGGGCTATTACCCAAGTATTCGATGGTCTTGATGCATCTCTACCCTTACCCGACCGAGTCATTATCTTGGAAGAAGATATTCATACATCACCCGATTTTTTCAGCTACATGAAAGCTACTTCGCGTTTCTTGGATGAAGATTCTACTCTCTTCGCAGTGTCAGCTTTCAATGACAATGGACATATGGCCAAGGATTCCCACCGGATTTTACGAAGTGACTTTTTCCCTGGTTTGGGCTGGATGATGACTCGAAAGCTTTGGAAGGATGAACTGGAAGCCAAATGGCCCCGACAATATTGGGACGATTGGCTGCGAGATGCACCTCAACGACGCAATCGCCAAGTCTTAAGACCAGAAGTCAGTCGAACCTTTCACTTTGGACAAAAGGGTGGTGCAAGTCATGGTCAATTTGGATCGATATTGAGTCGCGTCAAATTAAATCAAGAGAATATTGATTGGTCCCAAGAGGATCTATCCTATCTTACAGAAACAGTGTTTGACAAACAATACGGGAAATTGATGGCGAGCAGTACCGTCGTCAAAACTATAGCCGAAGCCGAAAAACGAGTCAAGAAGGAAAATACAAGGCTTGAATATGCCAACGTTCGGCAATTTCGAAAATTTGCTCAGTGGTTGGATATCATGGGCGATGAAAAGGCAGGGGTATTTCGGACAGGTTACAAGGGTGTTGTCGAGATTCGACCACATGGAAAGCACATTCTTTTCTTGACACCTCCAAGCAACACTTTGAAGCAATCGTTCCCATCGTTTTCGGACTCTTAAAAAAATCTGGAACAAGTGTGGATCGATGGAGGAAATCATTTTGCCTCATATGTTTCTGTCTTGTTGTAATTTTTATTTAGCGACACCAAATAGTAAAAAGGTAAAAACTACCGGTAGTAGTTGCTTGGCTAACTAGACTAGTGCGAGGTAGCACCATTGTGACGTCACTCACACCATCGAGTCAACTGCAGGGTTGTTTTTTTGGTCACAAGAAAATCCATTTTGTAGAGTGCTAACGATGATTACTGGACAAAACTGGCATTTACTCATCCTTCCATTCCTCTCATGGCAAAGTCAAGGTTTGACTACTACTGCTGTCAAAGGATTGTCGGTAGATTGCCCCGTCCACCGCCAGGGTGGATTGTTCCAAAATAGAGCACAACCACAAACATCACACATATTCTCGACAAGGCTTTCGGCACGTTCGATATGTACGTTTGAAGACTCGGATTTTTCAGGTTCGGCCAAGGATGGTACAGCCGCATTGCAGAGTAGTATCAGTTTCAATCGATTAGATAATTCCGACGATGCGAAATTCTACAAGGAACCAAAGTTTGTCAATCATATCGACGATGCTGCCATCGCTGCTCTCAACAGATTTTATCAGCAAGAGATGGAATCCATGTATAAAGGACGCCCCTTGAATATATTGGATTTGTGTTCTAGTTGGACATCACACTATCCAACCGAAGAAGAAGAAGAAGACGAAGGATTAGGAACTTGGAAATATGGTCGAGTGGTGGGTTTAGGAATGAATCAGGAGGAATTGGAAGCCAATCCTTTGTTGACGGAACGATTGATGCATGATTTAAACGCCGAACCCAGCTTGCTTCGTCACTTTCCAGACGATGGTTGTTTTGATATTATTACCATGGCAGTCTCTGTGGATTATCTGATTCAACCAATTGCCGTATTTCAAGAAATTCATCGCTTACTTCGACCTGGTTCAGGTACAGCCTTGATTTCCTTTAGTAATCGATGTTTTCCTACAAGGCTATTGCAAGTTGGCTGCAGGGAGATGATTTGGATCGAATTACCTTGGTAGCCTCGTACTTTTACTATTCAACCTCGAATGATGATTGGTCTTTATTGGAAGCATTGGATTTGAAGGATGCACCACAAGAACTTCCCAAACGACCATCGACCAGAGAACTCTTGGCCAATCCCGCCTTGGGCTTGGCGTGGATGAATAGTGCGGCGGCGGTTCAACGCAACAATGCGGGTGATCCTATGTTTGTAGTAAAGGCAATCAAGGCCACGACAATGTAGTGATTCAATGAAACAATGTTCCAGCTCTTTCGATGGATAGAGTTTGTTGGGGATTGGACGAGGCATGACTCTGGGTGTTATTTGGAGTTGCAACATTGAAGTGGTATGCAACGCATATTGTTACAGGGTAAAAGCGACATTTAAACTTTTCGACAGCATTGTGCCTCCAGACGAGAAAAGAAGTAAAGACCCAATCCAGAGGGCAGGACAACAAAAAAAACCAAAAATGAAATCCTTAAAAGAGTGGTGACCATATGAAAATGTTGATCTTCTGATATTTGTGACCACTGACTACTACTAAACTGTAACATAGTAGTACCGGTACCTGGTACATTATTGTTTGCTAGTACCTGGTAAATTAGTACGTATTTATTTATTTGCTAGTACCAGGTATCATACCTGGTAGTTTGGCCGGTATTATACTGGTACTTTACCGATACATGGTAAGTAGGTACCAATGGGAGTACTCACGTACCCTTGACTCTTCAGACTTGATAGTGCAGCGAGGCAAGTCCGCCGATAGCCAGAATCCTGCGGGCATTGGCCGGTCATCGAGTCTGTCGTAGATTTGCACACTAAGCCTACGCGACAAGACAATCCTCTTCGTCCCAGAATTGTTACAGTCGTTGCTTGTGAGGCAGATCCAAGTGTCCAACCAGCACACACTCTCATCATGGTAAGTCTTTGAGTAGGTGTCCTGAAGGAAGATATGAAAGGAGTCGGATGTGGCTTGCGTTGACCTTTTTTGTGTACGACAATGCTCTTAATTTGGTCGGTTTTTGCTCACTTTTACTTGCTGTTTTCGTTCGTGCCTACATTCGGAATTGTCTACGATTTCCATTCGTAGCCTCTTCGTCTAGACATTAAGAAAAAACTCAGCGCTTCGAGTGAGCGTGTCAAGAGTGTCGACTTGCACTCTACGGAGCCATGGGTTCTCGCCGCACTCTATTCAGGCAATGTCATGATTTGGGATTATGAAACGGGTGGAATGGTCAAATCCTTTGAAGTTAGTGAACTTCCAGTACGATGTGCCAAATTCATTGTACGGAAACTGTGGTTTCTAGCTGCTAGTGATGACATGCGAGTGCGCGTTTTCAATTACAACACCATGGAAAAGATCAAGGAGTTTGAAGCCCATGCCGATTATATCCGATCGCTCGAAGTTCACCCGACCCTTCCCTACGTCTTGTCAAGTTCTGATGACATGACCATCAAACTATGGGATTGGGATCGAAGCTTTGAGTGTACGCAAATCTTCGAGGGACATGCTCATTATGTCATGCAAGTCAAATTCAACCCCAAGGATACCAATACATTCGCCTCTGCGTCGTTGGATCGTACCATTAAGGTTTGGGGTTTGGGCTCACATAGTCCTCATTACACCCTAGAAGGACATGAACGTGGTGTAAACTGTGTAGACTACTATCCCTCAGGAGACAAACCCTACATTCTTTCGGGGGCAGATGATCAAACTGTCAAGATTTGGGATTATCAAGTAAGTGCTTTCATCATTGGTACCATGCACCCCACCCATACATCCTCTAACCCTCTTTGTTGCCTCGTTTCTCTCTACCGTTAGACAAAATCAATTGTTCACAGTTTGGAAGGACACACAAACAATGTCTGTGCGGTCATGTTCCACCCAAAACTACCAATCATTGCCTCAGCCAGTGAGGACGGAACCGTCCGAATTTGGCAGTCTACCACCTATCGCGCCGAAACTACCTTGAATTATGGTATGGAGCGTGCTTGGGCCTTGGCCGCATCCCCTGGATCCAACAAACTTGCCATTGGTTTTGATGAAGGATGCGTGTGTATCGAATTGGGTTCCGATGATCCTGTGGCCTCGATGGACTCGACTGGTAAAATTGTTTGGGCCAGCAACAATGAAGTCAAGACAGCCACTGTCAAGGGACTCGTGGGAGCAGGGGAAGATGCCTTGCCCGACGGTGAAAGGCTTCCAATTATTCCTCGAGACTTGGGATCGTGTGAACTCTACCCACAAATGCTCAAACACAATTGCAACGGACGTTTCGTCGCTGTCTGTGGTGATGGAGAATTCATTATCTACACATCCCAAGCACTTCGTAACAAAGCGTTTGGACAAGCTTTGGACTTTGTATGGTCTGGAGATGGCACCGGAGACTACTGCATTCGAGAATCATCCAATGTCATCAAGATCTTTAAAAACTTCAAAGAAGCTCAAACCATCATTCCCGCAACCGCAAGCGCAGATGGTCTCTTTGGTGGACACTTGGTCGGAGTCAAGGGTGGAGAGGGAGCTGTTCTATTTTATGATTGGAATTCTGGTGAATTTATCCAGAAAATTGAAGCCACACCCAAGGATGTCTACTGGAGTGACAATGGGAACATGGTCCTCATCGCCACGGAGGAATCTGCCTACGTCTTGGCCTACAATACGGAAAAGGTTACGCAGGCCATTGCTGCCGGACAAATTAGTGTGGAGGATGGAGTAGATGGATCCTTTGATCTTCTATACGAGATTGGTGATACCATTACTTCTGGAAAATGGGTCGGCGACTGTTTCATTTACGTGAACAGCAGTGGAAGACTCAATTATAGTGTGGGTGGCCAGATTGAGACTCTCGTCCATTTGGAAACTTCTGCTGGTGGACAAGCGCAACACTCAATTCTAGGATACCTTGCCAAAGAGGATCGTGTCTTTTTGGTGGACAAGGCACTCAATATTGTTTCCTACAAGATCATGTTGGCCGTATTGCAATATCAGACTGCGGTCATGAGAGGAGACTTTGATGCAGCGAATGAGCTTTTGCCAAACATTCCAGAGTCAGAATACACCAAGGTCGCTCGGTTCCTCGAGTCGCAAGGGTTCAAGGAAGAAGCGTTTGCTGTTACTACTGATCCTGACCACAAATTCGACTTGGCCTTGGAACTAGGACAAATCGAAGTTGCACATCAACTATTGCTGGAGACACCTGATGAAGACAAGGATTCCACAGAAACAGAATCAAAATGGAAACGTCTGTCAGATGCTGCACTCAAGGAGACCAACTTGGAGTTGTGCGAAGCTGCTGCCTTGGCCAGTCACGATTATTCTGACTTGTTGATGCTCTACACGGCAGTCGGCAATTTGGCCGGCATGGAACGCTTGGCGGAAGCTGCTACTGCTCACGGAAAGACTAATGTTGGTTTCGTGGCATACCTTCTCACTGGCAATGTGGAAAAGTGTGCAGAGATTTTGATTTCCACCAACCGTCTGCCGGAAGCTGCACTCTTTGCACGAACCTATCTACCATCGAAAATTGATGAAATTGTGGCACTGTGGAAGAAGGATCTCGCCAAGGTCAGCGAAACGGCAGCTCAAGCACTTGCCTCACCTGCAACCAACCCTGAGCTCTTCCCCGATATGCAAATTGGACTTCAAGTAGAACAAATGTTCTTTGCACAGCGAGAGTCGGTGAAGACAGTGGGTATGCCGGCTAATGAGTATCCCACGGCAAAGGGAGATTTGGATCTTAACCTCATCCAGCTGATCAAGGCACGCCAAGGTGGAGGTGATGGAGGGGAAACCAAGGAGGCAGATCCGGCCGATGATTACGATACCAGTGTCGAGGATGAAGCGGCAGCGGCCATTGCTGCGGCGGAAGCTGCCGCGGCTGCAGAATATGCGGCTCAACAAGCCATGGCAGAAGCCGAGGCACAACGACTTGCCGAAGAGCAGGCTGCTGCCGAGGCCGCTGCAGCAGCTGCCGCAGCCGAGGTACCGACACAAGACTCCATGAAAGATTTTGGGGATGACTGGTAAATCCGCCACTCCACTCCATCTGATACTACGGTAGATACTGAATCCTGCAAAGAGTACTAGAATTCCTTTTGTCATTAGCAAACGATTGGAGTGAATGTCCCTTGTACAAGTGTACAGATTTGTTTTGCCCTTTCCGCCTGTTCTAGTATTTTAGGGATGCTGCTGGATCAATGGCGAAAGACACAAGCAACAGTACCAACTGTAATTGTGTAGACACGACCGGTAACAGTTGGTGTCGTCATTATTATATACCAAAAGTTTGCTACTGAACTACCGCGAAGCAAACGTAGAGAATTAATGGCATGGGTATTGTTCATTTTCCATTGGATTCTATCTCATCGTTGCGAGGAATGGATTGACCTGTACTTTTACCTGAGAGAACGTCTTTATATGAGGTCGCCGTCTTCGACTGGTGGAGGTGGTGGTGGTTCCGACGGGGGTGGCCCTGGTTCCGAGGGTCTCGAATCCTCGGAATTTTGTTCTTGTTCCTGTGGTTGTTTTGGTTCCTCAAATTCCACATAGGGCATGAGTTGTCCCCATGCCTCGTTGATTCGATTGGTATAGGCGATTTGGATCTTGGCATAGTAACAAAAGGCTTCTTTGAGTTGAAGTTCCAATCGTTTTTGTGATTTGCTAAATGCCTTTAAAAAGCGAGCCGTGGATTCTTCCAGTTTGGCTTTTTCGGCTTGGGCCATTTTCATCAACTCGACTCGTTCTTGAGAATATTTGCCCGTCACTTCGGGAGGTTTCAAACTGAACGTGGCCTTGGAAATTTGATCCTCCTTGGACGAAATTTGTTCCATCCGCGCCGTGTAGGCAAGTTGCCACTGTTTGCGTTGTTTCAGCGCCGTCTTGATGGATTTGACATCGGTTCCTAGTCGCAACATGACATCTTCAAATTCAATTTGTTCCTGTCGATGTTTGAGGCGCATGAGTTGAGAATAATCATTGGTAAATTCCGTCAGGGCACTCATCATGTCACACATGTCATCGGATATATTGGTATTCTGTTGATATCCCGATCTCCATTGGACCAGGGGGGTAGTCATGTCACCAATGACCGTGGCCAATTGTCCGGTAGTATCAGTCATAACTTCGGCCGATTTGACCAAGGTTTTGATTTGGGCCTCGAGTATGGTAATATAACTTTGAATGGCTTCGACTTGTTGTTCTTCGGGTGTTTGAATCAATTCCTTCTTTCCCGCCCGGACCCGTAACAAGGTTCCTGCCTTGGCCAACATGTTGGATACCTGTTGTACCGTTGTTTGGGCTTCTTCATCGGCAAGTTCAACAAAGGTTGGATTGTTGGCTTCCACCTTTTTCTTGCCGGTATCAAATTCCAAACCAAATTTATCCAACATGAATGGTGTCATACTCGGTGCTCGTTGCATTTCTTCATGACCCACTACGGCCGTCATGAAATTTTGCAAATGCCGGCGTCGCATTTCGACAAAGGTGGGATCAAATTTTTTGCCCATGGCCATTTTATGAGGAATGGTAGGAACAATGGCTCCGGGCAATTCCGTTTGGAGACGTCCATAGAGCCATTGAAAATCACTATATCGTCGTCGGACAAAGGTCTTTTCCGTCGATACTAGATAGGTAGTGAATTGATCGCGACGACCTTCATTCTCGATGCGAGGCTCCGTGACAGTGACTGTAATTTGCTTCATGCTTCTTGGTAACAACTTTTAATGATGACAGCTAACAGTAACAAATGGTTCAAAGACAGTATCAAGGATGGAAACTTGAGGACAGCTTGGCAACAGCTCGGCAACTATAGCAAGTACTTGTACCGTTGATTCGATTGTGAAGTTCCCAAATGCCAAATGATTTTTTGGAAACGAGGATTGGCACAGTCATTTTCTCATGGAAAGATCGATCGGATGGGTCATACCTGTGCATGTCGCGACTGCGCACCTGCAACGACCTCTCCATATATTCGATATACGTTCTGAACAAGAGCATACCCATTTCGATCCGCGTCGTCCAATCACAGATCAAGTTTGCTAGTTTGAATTTCATGGCAAAAGCAGCGAGCCTGGATGATGTGTTTTGTGCAGCCAAAGACAAGAAGTGAACAAGGTGTACCTGGTAACATCTATAACATCATAATATAGAGGTACCGGTAGTTCTTGTACAAGAAGGAAGTCTTTTCGTCATCATCACTACCAGTACCTAGTACCAGGTACACCAAAAATACCGGTAGTAATTCTCATTGATACGCATCTGCCTTTGCCCATCGCCTTGGGAAGAACAACGAAAACGAAAACGAGGCTATGCGCGCTGCCAATTCCTGGATGAGCCCTTCCCCATCGTCGGTAATGACACCACGGAACGGGGCTTTGACCAATGCCGTGTTGCCATCTAAAACGGCTCTGTCCGACTCGAAGCCAAAGTTGCAACGTGCCACCTCCGAGACACGGCGTCTTTCGGAGAGCGCCTTCATGGATAAAGAAAACCAATCCGTACCAGAAGGAATTGATCTTTGGCCATTCACCGCCGAGGAATGGAACCTTTCTACCAGCCGCAGTGTCCAGCCCTTGGATCCTACAAGGAACAATGACCAGAAAAGCCAAAGTCCCCACACAGAGTCTTCAAGTCCTCTGGTGCAATCTCTCCAAACTTCCAGTTCGCCGGCACCGGCTGCAGCAGCAAGTGACAGTCACTCTGCTGCAGGCTTGGGACAGGCCTTTTGGCTCAACTTTTTAGAAGATCATACCCGAGCCGTCCAACGATGGAGAAATCCCGACCTGTTTCACTCCCATGGGACAACTTATTCAGCGAACTTCGACTAGTGGCTCTCCGCTCAGTGATGCCAGCGTCTACAATACACAAGAAGTGGACGAAACCAATCTTGATCGTTTTGCTGCCCAACCACAACCCTGGATCTTCATCATCATCGTCATCATCATCATCCATACAAATGTCCGAAGAAGCTGCCGACAACGAACAAGCTGTTCACAGTCCAATCAACGAATCCAAAGAAGAAGCTCCTCACTGTCAAATCGACGAAACCATTGAAGAGACTGCTCCCAGTCAAATCAATGAAGCCAATGAACAACCCGCACACAGTCAAATGAACAAAGCCAACGAACAAGGGCCTCTCAGTCAAATCAACGAATCAAAGAAAGAATCTCCTGACCGTCAAATCAACGAAGCCAAAGAAGATATTGCTCGCAGTCAAATCAACGAAGCCAAAGAACCAGCCCCTCACAGGCAAATCAACGAATCAACGGAACAAACTCCCAAGGATGTGCTCTCCCCGGTCCAAGTTGCGCGGTTGCTTTTCGAACGGCGGACCCAACATGCGACACCTGTAAGGACATGGACTCAAGATTCACATTCTGGACTCCAAGGGAAAGTCGCAACATCGCTCCAAACTCCTGACAAGACTAACGATCTTTTCACGGAAAGAATCAGAACTGTTAGAGAGACCAGGGCTTCACCGCACACGTCGAGGATTGAATCTCAGCCACTTGCCCCTAGAACACCTAGTACACCCGACGCGATAGTTGAGGTAAGTGGCTCACTTTCCGCTGGAACGAATGTTCCATCGTCCGACAAGAAGTTACAAGGTGATCCCGTGAAGCAGGATCACAAATTGTCAACTCGCAGCAACAATAACATTAATGCCGAGGATCCCTGCACTCCAGAGGAACAACTTACGCCGTTCCAAAGAGCACGTAGAAACTTCACCAGACAGCAACCTGATAGTGCACAGAAGCCTCCGCCCACCTTCCGTTGCACATCACCACAATTAGTCAAACAAGACAAAGACAATATTCCCGCTGTCATCAATCGATCTGTTGGTAAGACTAAGCCGCCATTGTCTCCGTGCACCCAGAAAAACAACGTCTCCGATCATGAGTTTCACCAGATACTCAAAGCTTGGCGCGACAAACTCGATGTCAGAGTAAACGCCCAACAACATTCTGGAGACGCGACCCACGCCCCTATGCGAACAAGTGCTACCAGGAAGTTTGGTAATAATACCAATGCCACGACCGATCCCGAATCGTCTGCAGGTAGCCTGAGTGGATTGGTCCAAGGATCGTACAGCTATGATGGATCATCTCACTACTTTGAATCAGACACCCCTGACGAATCCTTTGACGAGAGCGAAGAATCAACAAGCCGTGCTCTCGTCATCATGGAGCACAACAACTCTGTCCAGATCATGATTGGAGATTCCAATGCAAACGACACAAGCCACGATGAGATGAAAATTCGAAACGTTGAGTTGGTGCCATTCATGGATCAAACTCAGATAATTGATCAGCGGCCGTGTGAATGCTCTGGCTCAGTATTTAGTGGCAACGATGATCTGGTGTCATTCTTTTTGCCTCAGATGGGGATGGCCTGTACATGCGGCAGAATTTCAACAGGATTCGTTAATCCTTATGATCCTACATCACTCGAGAATGTTTTGAGACCATGGCAAGTAGTATTCTTGAACAGTTTTGGAATACATAGAGGAGAACAGCTTGTCAAGGCGAGGCACAGAAGTGGTGCAATCTTGGCTGGAGCTCTAAGGCAGTGGAGAAAGAAACACAATATGCTTTATTTCAAGACATCATCATGTGCCATGGCAATTGATATTTGGGCAAAAACATGCAAAATTTTTGTCAGATCCATTCGAAAGCAAATTTCTGCTGGTCAAGACTTTTTGGAAAGTAAGCCACATCGAGTGATGAAAGAGTTGGTGAGCTTTGTCGATGATCTCCCTGCAGCACCCAAGAAAATGAATGATAATGATTTCATATTGGAAAACATTGAGCTTGAATCACAAGTTGAGGTGTAATCACATGTTGCTGTAAGTCAGGATACCATGACTGACTGTAAGGTTACCTTGTCACTGGACTTTCAGTGAGATAACGATGTATTCAAACATAGTAAAGATTTTTAAGTAGAGACGTGAGAGTACATAAGGATAGTAGTGCTTACTTGAATCAAATATCCTCCGAAGCTCTTCCCAGATAAATCAATCACAACAAGTGGGCGAAAGTACAGGCCATGCACTGGCACGGTGTTTTTGTGTGTGCAAGAATCAACACCGTTTCATGACGCCCGCCACATCGACTGCGCTTTATACAAAAGCAACATCCAACGATACAAGGTATAAAGTTCGTACATCGAATGGATGGAAATCTGCAGTGACGAACAATAGGATTGTTGGTAAACCAAAGGAACGATGCAATGGAATGGACAATGGTTGCTAGCTGGGAGTCAAAACAAAAATGGATGGTGACGGTGGTGGCCACGCTGGCTAGCTTCTCTGAAGCCAGTTACTGTTGCCAGCTTGTTTGGCGCTGATCAGTAAAAGGGAACATGACGTTTGGCAATGCCTTCTAGTGAATGAATACCCCAAAATAATGAGCTGAGAAACCGCACTTTCAGAAGTGAAGCACCTTCACAGTTGCTCTTGACTTCACAAGATCTATATTTCACATTTTATATTACGGAAGGTTACGGAACAAACAACCAGCAAGGCAGACGTATGGGCCACACGAGCCCAAGGTAACCTCAGAATATCAATCCTATACTCTGGCTTTTGTAGTTGTTGTTGCTTGCTTGTAATATAACATTTACCCAATCGTCATCCCAGGAAACGACTGTGTGGCTTTTAGACAATTTTGAGGAACCCTCTCCAGTCCCCGGTATTTCCGCTCTTCGTCAACGTTTAGTTGACTCGTTCTAGTGCTTCAAATTGAACAATCGAACTCCCACGGATTACCACTTGCCCCAAGTAGGCACCCCCCTCTCCTGGCTCAGCATCCTCGAGCACTACATTCAGAAAAGCATCATATCCTCGCAGAACCCCAATGATTTTTCGATTCCCATTCAACGACAACTTGAGACGTTTATCCTATATCATCATGCATAAGCATTCAATGGAGCGGGTGAGGTTAGCACGAGAAAATGTCGGTATTGTACGGTCGACAATAGCGCTTGTCTCACCATGAACCTTTTCAGATCTGGGCCTTTCTGGAATTTGCTTGTAGCCATGATAAAAAAGTTGAGTCTTCACAATCGATGGAGGGATTGGACTACTGTGCTATCGGGTTCATCATCACAAATCCATCCTTTTCGCGTTGTCCCAAAATTGACGGCCAGACACTGTTAGGAGCCGCACCATGAATCGTACCAACGTTAGTATCTATGAACTGTACCTAGTAAGGTAGTGCGGTCTTGCTTGCAGTTCTCTCTTCAACAGTCAGAAAACATCGTACAAATGATTACCTGGTACGGTACTACCTACGGATTATTATTACTACCGTAGTACTGTAGTACTTCAGAATTTAGTAATATGACACCACGACCAATCACCCATCAGATAATTATACCTCTCCGTCTTGACTGTTGGTTTTTGCTTGCTTCCATGCCTAACCATGACCTATTGCAGGAGGGCCGGAAGAAGATTGTGCTTGAAGATTGATGATGATTACTAACGTTAGTACCTTGAAGCAGAGCCTTTTCAGTAACAAGGAAGAAATGTAGCAAGCTCAAGGAGGCAGACAACCAGGTCGTCATGTTGTTGTTCTGTATCTCTACCACAATACGAATGGTCGCTGCTGGTGTTATATATTTTTAAAATCCTCGGCCGTCTAGCTAAAAATGCAGAACGACCTGTCATCGTGCAATTTCTGCTGTCCCGAGCAACCTCGGCCAGCCAGCCCCTCGCCCGACACCACTTCTTGACATCAGAAGTGGCAATTCTTAATTAATCACTTTGATAGCTGGTTGCTTTCGAGGCTTTGAAAAAGGATGAGAGTAATCACCATTAAAAGACCACCAGGCTTCGCCGTATTTTTGCTGCGCCCTACCGATACTTGTGGGAAGTACTTCGGAGTTGGAAGTGAAGAAGCGTCTCTAGTTTCCAGGTAGTTACCGACTACCGGTACAAGTCCTGTACGTATACCGGTCTCTTTGAACGAGGAGATGATGCCGAAGATTTTTTGCGACCACGTGCTGTGGGCATCCTGATCTACGTCTAAGAACTTGTACCGGTCCAAGGCACTTGTATATGCCATTGTGCGAAATGCCACAGACTTAGATGCGCTACCACCTGTACCTGGTAGGTTCGGTACGCTGTAGATTTCAAGCGAGCACGACTGAAAAATCAAAGCATCCAGTCTACTTTTGCTTTTTCCCGTCACTTTTTATGACGTATTGAATGCAAAAGTTGTCATCTTCGATGATCCTGTAATGCCATGAGTACCCTGGAAGAGTGGGACAATAAATTGCGGTTCGGCCTTGGAATGGCCGGAATCTTGGCACTGCTCCTGATATGGGCACGGCAACGATTGATATCTCACTTCGACAACAGGCGACGCGAGATTCAAGTACCTTCAGTAGGAAACACACAACTCTCAACAGAGGAGCGAAAACAGCTGCTGAACCAATTATTTGAAATGGGAAAGCACCGAATGGTGAGTGATACGTTGTAATATACAATCTCTAGAGTATGCACCGTGGGAGGATTGCACCTGATCTTACAAGTTAAACGAAATTGTAAACATGTAATGTTGCAATGAATGTGCAATCTCAGCGGCTTGCAGAGGAAAATTTCCCGAGACATCCAGAAGGACTAGGGATAGAGAAAGCAAGTTCAACCCCCAAAGAGAGTGACGATGGTCATGTCGTTGACGATGACGATAACGATGGAAGCACAGAGATGATACATTTAAAGATTCCAAGTGAAGAAAATGAACGGATATGTTCGAATTGTTGCGCGATATGTTTGGATCCGTACAAAGTCGATGATTTTGTTGTGTGGTCAAGTAGTCCAGATTGTCGACATGTATTTCATCAAGAGTGCCTTGTTGGAGGTCTATCAAGGGCTCAAAATAACGAGGCCCCATGTCCATGCTGTCGCATACTTTTTTGTGAGATTAAAATGGAACGAAGATTATGAGCCACTGCACTTCTTTCCGGTGTGAACACAACACCTAAGCATTCACACAGCGTATCTACTAAGGCATGAAATAATTGATATTCACTCATACTTATCCCGTTTCCGCAAAGAAGCACATTATATGGATGAATGTTGAAACTGGATCTCCTTCGAAAAAGTGGCTGTTCTTTACAGCGGGGTGCGTTCCATCCACTAAAACTAGCTCCATCTGCGTTGTTCTTTCGAATGACTGCTTTTCCACCCGGTGTAACTGCTCCAAGTCTGTCTCTCATTAAGAAATGTTCGTAAAGGGGATAACTTCGTCTGCCGCTATGTCACAAAGGTTTGTGACAATTTTGAAGGGGTATCTCTGGTTAATCAGGTTTTGCTCAAGTTTGGCGGAATAGAGCATTTCCTGAACCGGCGCTGACAAGTGGTCGCATCGTTTGCCAGAGTCCGTACATTGGTCCCATTTCTGAAAGTGATATTTCCAAATCACCACGCTGACAGTATTGGTTGCAAGACTGGCACATGACTTCGGATCATGGTATAATAGTAAGCGGCTGTGACACCTGTCAAAGTCTTGCCGGCTCCAAGTAGCAGAACATTGATAGGACTTCTGGACTTGTTCTGTGTTGGTCCTCGCCAGGATCCGAGTTATAATCAGTCCCTCGCAGAATTCCTCGCACGTTTTCAAGAGTTCCTAATCCCCCTTTCCATTACGGTTACTACAGTAGTTAAATGACGACTCATTGATCTGCCTGTTGTCGAATAGGTGAAAAGAGAATACATACAATCGCGTTGAATCTGACCTTGCCTCACCGTCTCTTAAATTTGAAGTCTAGCAACAATTTCCTGACTGTGAATATTTACTGGCTCCTCTGCTGCCGAATGTCGCAAGGGAAGCTCAGTACCGGGTCGTCATCTTTTCATATGATGACGTTATGCCGAATGAGATTCACATAACAAACCGAGGGCGTCAGCGTGCACGACTGGATGTATCTAGCCTTCGTGTTCACTTTTTCCCGTGTTTTTCTGCACGCGTCGAACGCATGGAAGCAAAAAAGGTGGTAGCCTCGTATCTCCTTTCATGTAATGACCATGAGTACCATGGAAGAGTCGGATAACAATTTGCCATTGATCAGCCTTGGAGTGACCTGCGCCGTCGTACTGCTTCTGGCATCCTACTATGAAAACTGCCGTCGCGAGATTCCAGCAGTGTCGGTTGGAAACGCACCACATCATCGTTTCAAAGAGAAGGAGCTTAAACAACAGCTAAACCAATTCTTCGATATGGGAAAGCACCGAATGGTGAGTAGATATACTATCGTTGTGCGCTACCATGGAAGGATCGCACCTGACCTTCAACGAAATTTGTTATTTATTGAATGTTGGACTGAATGCATTATCTCCAAGCGACTCACGATGGAAAATTTCTCGAGAAATCCCAAAGGATCAGACATTGAAACCGCAAATTCAACAAAAGAAGGCAATGATGGTAATGATAACGATGACGATGAAAGCATGGAGGTGATACATTTAAAGATTCCAAGTGAAGAAAAAGAACGGATATGTTCAAATTGTTGTGCAATATGTTTGGATCCCTACAAAGTTGATGATATTGTTGTGTGGTCAAGCAGTCCTGATTGTCAACATGTCTTTCATCAAGAGTGCCTTGTTGAAGGTCTATCAAAGGGTCGAAATAATGAGACCCCATGTCCTTGCTGTCGCAAAATATTTTGTGACATTGAAATGGAATAACGACCACGGTGACCCCACTTTAGTGGAACGTTTCTACACTAACACCAGTCAGATTCCAAATTTAGAGGAGTAAACTGGAGGCATGAGTCGTTAGGCAAGTTTAGTTTTGGAATTCAGGTTGTGCCAATAGCATCAACCGCTAGCGCAAGATTGCTAACTGTAAATGAAACTAAGAATAGCCAGTGTTGTCGTTCTGCTTCTGGTAACCTGCTTCGGAAGTTGCCGTCGCGAGATTCCAACAGTAGCGTCTGTTGGAACCATTCAACCACTATCAACAGGGGAACGAAAACAGCTGCTGAACAAATTCTTTGATATGGCAAGTCACCGAATGGTGAGTGATAAACTGTGTAGTATAATGTCGCAGCAGCTACAATGGGAGGATCAAACCATTTCTTAAATATAGTTTTGTCCATCCAAGCAACTAACAACGGAAAATTTCCTGAGAATATTCACGAATGCTTATCCCGTTGATGCAAAAAAGGACATACGGCATGGATGATTGCTGCAACAGTTCATCGTCGTGCTCTCTTGCGAAAAAGTGGGTGTTTCTTCGTAGTACTAACTTCTCGGTACCGCATACCCGAGGCACCACTCAGCTGAGACATGGTCATGCCGGCCGTGCGTTTCGTTCCGGCAGCATCGGCCAAACCGGCTCCGTCTGCGTTGTTCTTTCGAATGGCTGCATCTTCGGCGCGTTGTTCCTTCTCCAAGTCTGTCTCGGCATTGAGAACTGTTCGTAACAGACGACGGTCGTCTTCTGGGCTGCTGTAGGCATAGTTCTGCGTTACAGCCTCCTCTGCCGCCTTTTCACAAAGGTTGGTGACGATCTTGAAAGTGTAGCCCTGATCAATCAGGTATTGTTGACGTTTGGCGGAGTAAAACATTTCCTGAGTATCCGAGCTGACAAGAGTGTAGAAGAATGCATTGAAGGAGCTCTTGTTGCTCCCATCTTGTTTGGTGTAAGACTTGGGTCGCAAAATGCGACCAAGACGTTGTGCCTCTTGACGTCGACTACCAAAATGACTCGACACTTGAATAATGACATTGGCTTCTGGTAAATCGATTGACGTGTCTCCAACTTTGGAGATGCAAATCGTTCGAATAGTATCTGTCGCTCTGAAAGTTCCCAAAATCGCTTGACGTTCACGTTCTGGTGTTTCACCATAGATGAGAGGTTTCTTCAACATTTCAGCATAAAGCTTCAAGGAATACACCAAATCTGAAAATACGATAATCTTGTCACCTCGTTCTTCATGGAATCTGACCAAGTATTCCACGGCTCGCAATTTGCTCGGGTTCATGACATACAAGAGTTGCTTCAATCGTGAGTTGCTCGCCATGAGATACTCCTTCATGAATGGACCCGTCATTGGGCACCATACTTCAACACACTGTACATTGGCTAGATACCCCTGGGCTGTCAAGTCCATCCAGTTGGCTTCATAAAGTTTGGGTCCAATCAAAAAGTTCAAATCGGAAATCAAATCGTCTTCACGAACAAGAGTGGCAGTCAATCCCAAACGGCAATGCGCCTTGACCGAGCCAATGACACGACGAAACATTTTTGCGGGCACGACGTGCACCTCATCCATGAGTAAAAGTCCCCATTCCCGTCCAGTGATTTGGTCCATGATTTCCTGCGATTGGTCAGATCGCTTGCCAGAATATGATATCATTGTGTAGGTCGTCACAAGAACGCAGGCTTCTGGGTGGAGCTTGTCTTTCTGATCACTGGTGAAGACGCAAATACGATCATCTGGAATATTGGTCCATTTCTGAAATTGATGCTTCCATTGCAACACGCTGACAGCATTGGTTGCAAGACAAACACATGACTTTTTAATGGTCTGTGCGGCTGTGACACCGGTCAAGGTCTTGCCAGCACCACATGGCAGAACAATGATTCCACTTCTGGCTCGTCCATTTCCAAACATCTTGGCAAGACTACGCTCTTGATAGCGACGAATTCGCGTAATTGGTTTCAAGTCCATTAATGGAACATTGGGGTTGATATGGTCATTGCGGAAATCATATTCTTCCATGAGGGGGTAATCGAGTTCAATAGCTTGCCGCTTGACATTTTCCACTTTGGCGGCATCCACTTGAAAACTAACTACAGTAGCAGGTTTCTTGGCTTGTTTTTTAGAGTTCTCGTCTTCGTCGTCATCATCATCCGAGTTATCATCGGGCTCTCGTAGAATGTGCAAGTTTTCTTTGAGTTCTTCCGCCTTGGTATGGGTTATGAAGCCGTGTTCATCCCGATTCGAATCCAAGACATCTTCTTGGACACGGGCTTGAGCAATGGTAGGATCACGCAAGAGTTCACGAAGAATCATTGGATATTCGCTTTCCACAAAGAATTTGTTGTGTTTCAAAACTAATTTGGCCTTGCCATATTTGGACGTACAATCTCGAATAAACTTTTTGACTTGATGTGGCAAGGAATTCTTGGAAAGACGCTCCAAGACACTAATAATGGATTCAGTTTCGATATTGGTAGCTACTGCCGCATAGAGTGAATAGGGGGTCAATTTGTATTGATGCAAAAATTCGGGACGAGCCACTGGCTCGGCAATGGCCACCAAAAAGTCATAGGCTTGGACATATAAATCGTGAAAGGCTTCTAGATAGATGTTTCCATCGGGGCAAGTCCAACAGGGTCGTGCCGTATGATCGGGTTTCAAATGAAGATTGGAAAAGTCAGCTCCAATGGTGGTCCCGTCACCCCCGCCGCTACCAACGCCGCTGCTAGAAATGTTGGACAACGCTTCTTCTCTCTTGGCGGCTCGCAAAACTAACTTCCGAGCCGTGGAATATTCATCGGCACCTTCTGATCCGTCCATGATTCCTTCTAATGGGGGGGAGGGCTTTTTGTAATGGGTACAAAAGGGACAACACACACTGCAACAAGATGGAAGTAAAATGTAGTCCGGAGGGAATTTCCCATTTTGCAGCTGCGTCGAAGAGACTCCGGGAGGCGGACAGACGCGGTCGTCTTGCTGGTACTAAGGTATTTCTACTACGTACCAGGTACCAGTACTAACGTTAGTACTTACCGGTAGTAGTATCTTGTAAGGTCAATGGAAACTAGTATAATTCAATCTGTATGCAGAGACATAAAAATTACAAACCAACAGTTTGGACTTTAACATATACCAGGTACCTGGTTTGACACTAGACCATGCTACCAAGAGCTGGACGCCGTCGTACACTCATGGCTCGCCGATGCGCATCCGTGGACATGAACTCGGCCCGTTGCGACATGGCCCTCCCCGGAATGATTCTGTGACAGATTCTTCTTCGTTGATGTTGTGAATACTAGCATAGTCTGATAGTGTTTTATTCCCATCGACCAAGGATGTACCGCCACTGGTAATGAGAGGATCAAAGAGCCTACTAGGATGGTTTGACCGGATTCCACCACCACCAGCAGCATCTTCCTCTGTCAGCTTTTCATTCAATTCTTCATCATACTCCAAAGCCCGAGCCAAATCCTCTCCCTCTGCTCCTCTTGGTCCAAAGCGTAACAATAACATCATGATGGCCACACCAAAACTGGCTGGCATGTACAAATCTCCACCACACGCAATACCCACTGCGGCAGAAAGCCAAACCGAGGCTGCCGTTGTTAATCCATGTACCACGTGATTACTATCTCCAAAAGGATTGGTCTCCTCCTTTTTAAAAATCAAGCCCGCCCCCAAAAATCCTACTCCGGATGGAATCGCCGCCGAGACACGACTGGCATCCCAGGCCATGGGACCATTCAAAAAGGCAAAGGTCGATGTAATAGTAAAGAGACAAGAACCAAGAGATACAAGACTCATGGTTCGAATACCAGCAGGACTGAAGAAATATCATATCCCAATCCAAGAGAAAGGGAAAGAACAAGTATAGAACCACCAAAGGACAAAAAATCGTTGAGATGGGCACTGGAACGTTTGATATTGGTGCATGATATAATTTTCCACAATCCATAGCTGTCCCTACTTCGCCCTTGCCATTTACCAGTGACGACGAAGAATGATGCACTCACCGATCGGCTTGTCGTCGTTCCCATCCAATCAATCCACCAAAACCACGGATGCTACCAATCGTCGTGCATAGGCACATTCGGTGGGTGTAAAACCCAAGAGAAGAATGTAGCGTAGATGCTTACATGGGGATGCATCGGGATAGACTGGATTGGGAAATTGAATGACCTTGTCATCCTCACAGGGAAGATCGATCCATGGCTCTATGACGGATACTAATCCCACAGAACACACATATACACCGGCAATCATGTACATGAAGAACTTGCTCCATGTAAAGTCTGTAAAGTAGGGATGTTGTGCGGCCGGCATGAAATCGATACCACTGACTCTTCTCTTTGCCGTCATGAGCTTGTTGTCAAATTAAGGTTGCTTGGAGCGTTGGACTGGGGTAAGGAAGGAATCAGTTGCAAGACTCCTAACCGCAAAGTGAAGATTGTCGTCGTTGATTAAATTGGTTGAGGTTAGGATGTTGGTGTGGGTGAGTGGTTGACAGTGGATAGCCTTGAGAGCAAAGTAGTGTCACAAATTTGTTGGAGGTTCTATTTCCGAATGCTCTCGTGTGGTACGTGATGGCAGAACTTCCAACTTGAAAAGCTACTGGCAAGATTCGTTTGGTACTTCGCCTCATATAGCGAATCAAAGGTGTCGATCGCGAATCTTTATCAGAAACAGGACGGTCGAAAATCAAAAATGTGCCCTTCTGAGCTTCACTCTCAATCAAGAAGACCTACAAAGGAAGTATTCCAGATGTGATGATTAACTGGTATCATGGATTATTATTTACTTTTGATAACGAGGGCTACTGTGGTTAAGTTATCTACCTGTAGGAGCCTTCACTTCGTTCATTGCAATTACAAGGATTCCTGGCTGCCAATGCATTACCTGTGACACCATCGGTACGAACCAAGTCCATTTCTTATTAACAGCTTCAAAATTTTTGTCATCACATCCCATGTCACCTATCGTGGGAATAACCACCAACGCAAAATGTACTTGGTCACAATGGGCATCCATATGTAGGTTGTCAAAAGGACAATAACAAAAGTCGTCAAGGCCTCCACAGCCAACTTGGGGACCTCGGTCAAATGACTCCTCAGCGTACGTCCAATAAAATGTGTTTGCACCCAAATCAAAAGGAATGTCACCACGGCCATTTTATATCGAGGGGGTGGTCCATGGGGCACATGGGATGATTCCTTGTCCATAAACGAGCTTTCATCTGCGGTTGTATTAGAGCCATCAACAAATAAAATTGCAAACTGTGATAGGAATATTGAATCGGTGCGGCTCGGAATTCC